>DWMZ01001027.1:0-18106 GCA_018249855.1 Eueides tales michaeli
AAAAGACTTGTTTTAAAATTTACATTTTAATAGTGTAGTCCTAGTTTATAGTCCAAGACACCATATAAGTAACTATTATTTCACATTTGAATATCTATTTTGAAATTATTTGCTGAATTGACCGACCCTACAGTTACAGAAGGAGACGCATATAACGGGGTAGGTAATGGCTTTGCCTACTTCTATCTCCGCTTTCCATCTGAATTCGAGATATTACGTGATAAAAGCCTTCGGCATCTGCATCAGAGACGAAAGCAGTCTGCTATTCAGTAGGGGAGACAACATTGGAACCTATTTATTACCAACATTGGAGTGTTAGGACATCCCTTTCACATTAAGATACTTCCTTTTCCACTATCCAGTGTACTTAAAAAAATTTGTATACCAAAAATATAAAATGAAAATATAAAATATTGGAGAAATGAATTCTCTAGTGGAAAACGACCCCGCGAACATTATTACTGCTTTAAAATGTTAACCAACATTTAGGAATGAAATATATGAAGATAGAAAACGCTACAACTTATTTATTTTAACAACATAAACAAGTTTGTAGCATGTGTATAAGAATTTCGACGTAACTTAATGAGAATGTATAATATAGTAAGAGCGCTTGGAAGGTGAAGTGTCGCGCCCCTATGTTCAAATTTTGTTTTTTAAATTAGGAAGACTGCCTCTACTGTAAACACCACTCTTTCTCGTTAACTCAGCTACATGCTGTATCCTGCACATGACAGAATAAGCAGAGGGAACATGGGAACCTATTGTTAAGACATTCCGTTCTGTTCCCCACTTTGCGCCGAAATTGAGGCATTGCGTGTTGAGTGGCGGAGTTCAACTCCGCGCTCTACTATAAACATCATTATATATATTAACGCTAAAAATATTATTACACCTTAATCTCACCTTTGCAGGAACTTTCTTACGATAAACATTAAATCTATCTATAAAAAGCTATGACATAAGTTGATTTAGCAAAAACTGTACCGATTGATCAGCGAAGCGATAATCGTCTTAAGTTAAGAAAAAAAGCACTTTCCAATCAAGAATTTTAACTATATTGGCCTATTTTTTTTAAAACAATTCTTGATTATATTTTTACGTGTGTAAAAGATATTGCAAGTAATAAAATTATATAAATATTAGCATGTTACTTTAGTAAGAAGGAGGCAGATGAATCCTGTCGTGGCGCAGTGGCACAAGCTGTGACTGTGACTGTGAAAGCGACAGGTTTGATTGTACCAATGTGGGACCCTATCATGTTCCCACACATGATAGGGCCCCACATTCGTACGTATACCGTGAAGCTGGATTTATCTTTAGTAAGAAGATTGAAAACAAATATTTTTTTTTAAATATTAAATTGACGGTAAATTAGGTGTACGCTCGAAATCTCAAATTTAAAGAACTAATCAACATTGAATTCAAAAAAACTAATATTTACACTAAAGGTTTGTACGTATGGATTGGTAGTCAGTAACACCTATCGCTAGTCGCCATTCGTTCAAAGTAAAAATAAAAATATATATATAGATATATATTTTTATTTTTACTTTGAACGAATGGATGGATTTTGGTAAATTAATATGACCTTTGCTGCGCATTGTTTAAGGGTTTGATCATAAATGGATGTGGGTTTCATTAATAAGGACATTAATTAGGTTCATAATCCCCTTCTAGCAAAATAAAGGCGGCGTTGAGTTGCGCCAAAGAACACACTATGTTATAAGACATAAAATACAAATAAAAAAAAACACATCTGGCTGTAAATACTTTCGGTTGCGGGTTCCATGGATTGGATGCGATGGTATGAATTATTTAATTTTTTCCTGGGATAGCAAGACAGTTGTGTAGGCGAGAAAATGGCGTTAAGCTCCGCCGCTCAACAAACAATGACTCGAAAATGAACTAACAGTCTACTCTCCTACATTCCAGATACGACATTAAGCTGCAAGACTATCAGACCTAAACCTATTATGTACTATAAATATAAACAAAACAACTTTGCAGGTAACTTTGAAAAGACAAAAAAGAAACTAAATGAAATATGTTAATGATACTTTTAATTTTAATATTATCGTTAAACTAAAAGATAGCGTACAGAAGGTAATGTATATGTGCCATATAATTCAATAGAATTGATAAAACCATTGCCTAATAGTAATCAAGGTATTAAAATTGCGTTAATTTAAATTATTGCATAAATTTATTTTAAATTTTTTTAGACACCTACCCATATAATATGGTGTAAGAAGAGAATTTACTAATATAGTGTGACTTGAGTGACTGATAATCGGCTCAATACCCTCTCAATGAAATGAAATATTTCATATATTCTGGTAACGGGAGAGCACGCGGCGTTGGATTACGCCACAGAACACGCAATGCCTTTTATTCGGTGGTAAGAGGGGAAACGGCTTTAGCCATGTGGAGGTACCCACAACGTAAGGCAGGATGCAGGAGGCAAATAAATTAAAAACCGATAATTCACATTATTTTCTGATCGCCTAAATTTTGGTAACAGGAGTAAAACTAAGTCATTATTTCTTATTTATTTTAATAAGGTATATTAAGTGTATTTTAATTGGACAGCTATTCAATGTATCTATAATTCTATATCGTTATTTATTAAGATATTAACTGACAACACACAGCGAAAGCAAGATAAGTGTGCAGGCTAACAGAAGATTTGTCGAAATATTTATAAGGACAGGGAAATATATTACTTATTAAAACTATTAAAAAAATTTATAAAATTGATGGTAAGTTAAGTGTACGCTCGAAATCTCAAAATTAAAGATTTGATCAACATTGAATTCAAAAAAAACTAATATTTACACTAAAAGTTTGTACGTATGGATTGGTATTCAGTAACACCTAACGGTAGTCGCCGTTCGTTCAAACAAAGAAAAATAGAAATATGTATCAGAATTAAATGTACTATATATTACTTTTTATAATAACCATCTTCGTTTAACCTGGGGGTGGGTTTTTTTATATTGTAGGCAGATAGAACTTGGGTCCTAGTGTCAAAATACTCAGTTCGTTTTTCAACTTACCGCCGAATTTAAGGTATTGCGTGTTGAATGGTGGAACTCATCGCCGCGTTTTGCCTTTTTACCAGTGAAAAGAAATCAAAATATTAAATATTTAAATTTAAAATATTAAATATTTCATTTTCATCGACTGGAGATCGAACCCACAACCTGTCGTATTAAAGTTACATGTCTGTGAATCTGTGCCACGACAGGCCAGTTCATTTAAATACTATGTATAAATTAAATACTATGTATAAATATATTTATTTATTAGCAAGATGATTATGTGTGTCGAAACGCTGCCTAGAATGTGTTAATGTCCATACGATTTGCAATAATTTACATGTTAATTGTTGTGTATTACACATTTTTTTATCTTTATCCATATATGTTGTATTATTTATGATCTGAATATATTTGTAACTACTAAGTTTTTTTACTCAAAAATAAAAAGAAGCCTTAAATTTCATATCACACGCTACTTTAAAGGCGGCTTTGGTGGGCCTTTGAGGTATGCATTATTTTTCCTCCCTGTGGTAATAAGACAGAGAACGGCCTGATGTGTCGAAAATTGAACGAAAAACGGAGAACAAGGTGTCTTAACACAAGGTTCCCCCAGTCTACCACTGATATAGCGTAAATTAAAATAAGAAGACTCACCCTAGCTAATCCAGAAACAGGAAACTTTTCGAAATCTAACACATTATCTTCTCCTAACTCTTTCTCCATTTGTCCGGCGAAGGTTCTAGCTGCCATAATTGTCGCCAAGGACATGCCATCGCCGATGAACATTATACCATTTTTCGCTTTATTTGTATTTAAAGTCTCTCTTAGCTTCGATTTTAGAGCTTCTGACGCTGATTTCCTCCAGTAAGATCCATGTTTTTCATCTGCCGGTATATAGATCGGATTCATTCCGGATTCAAGGGACTTCTTGGGTTTCGGTAGTAAGACATCGTCTGTGGAAGATAAAGAATTATATAATATTAAATAAAATAACAGTAAACGTCAATTCTAAACTCTACGGACTACGGTCTCCTCGTCCATTATCATCAACCTCTTCATACAAGTCTCCAAGAAGAGTCGGGAGTCCTCATACTTTTGGACCTTCCACAACGATCATCAATGCTGTGCTCTCTTGTAGGTAAACCGTGTTTTAATTAAATCAGAATAATATATATGTAGGTACAATAAATTATTGTAATAATTCTTTGGTCCTAAGATTAGAGATCACAATAAAACCACCGTCCATTGAATCACCTTTGTTAAATAACTTCTTGTTTTATTTATCTTATATGTTTTTATGTGCAATGAAGAATACTTAATTAAAAAGGTATTTTATCACTGGGACGTGACAATGTTTATGGGTACTTATATGTTTATTCTTATTCAAAAATGTTTTTTTTTTAATTTGAGTATTTTCTCAGTAGTCACGATTCCGATCCACGTTTTTATTAAAAAATAAGTCTCTTTTTTATTATTTTTTATTTCTACTTCGATTTAAATAAAAAAAATAAGATTGATGTATCAATAAATTGGCAATCATATGTGTATAAAATTGATAATGTAAAAAAAATGTAATTAAAGAATTTGAAAGCGAACGTTGAACAAAAAAAAATCATAAAATGTAACTGGTTTATATTTATTAGAACATATTGATTTCTAATTAATTCATATTTTTTTATGATATGCTGTTAGTTACTACGGTATTTCATTTTGCATAATTATTTTTATTATATACATAAATTTCTCGAATGCGGACAAAAAAAATTGTTAACGGACATACATTATCCTAAAATTAGGTTAGCTCTATCTTTTATTGGCTACGGGATAAAGTGCCATTTTTTATATAAAGTAAAGTTAGACCTTAACAATTGTAGTGTAGACATTTGTGGGTTCAATTCCCAATCGGAGATATGAATTATTTTTATAATGCTTATATTTCTCGTTAAAATAAAAAAACGAAGCGCGGTAGGCAGCCTGCCATTTAATAAAAGTATGCGAAAAGCGGAGAGTGAAGTGTTTACAGTTTCCGCTGCCTACCCTGTTTCTGCGGGATACAGCTTGAAGTTAAAAAAAATCAGCTCATTAAAAACATTTAACAGTCAGTGGTAACATTTATATTTGATATATAATATGGAAAGATATTTGTAGCTGGTTACGTCAACTTATTTTGCAGAATTTATAGGCTACATTTTTATTGAACTAGAAAATTTAGATTAGATTAAATTAGTACTAAATTAATCATGTTTAATTTTTTTTTTTAAATATCGAATTAGGTCTTCTTAAGAAAATTGCGGAACTCAACGCCGCTCTTAATCTTATCAGAAAAAAACAATAATGCCAAACTATAAATACAAAAAAGACAGACACTATTTCATTTTAAAAATAATATTTCCACGCAAGAATGTAATTTTCACTTTGTCACGTCTCGCAATATAATCTGAATCACGTATAACATACCGTGAATTACGTAAGACTTTATCATTGAACGGTTATTGATTACAGATAAAGACTTAATTTGTTATGCATGTATTAACACATGAAGAATGTGTGGGTTCGAATCCGTGTACTGTGAAATATTTCTACTAGAAAACTTAACTTAAACTGAAATACTTATTGATTGAGGTATTTTAACCAATATTGATTGAGCGTAGGGGTGCAAAGGAGGTAATAGTTGATAAAAATACCACTTTCACTTACAAATATTTTCCACTAGGTGTTAAAATGTTGAGCTAGATACAGCTTATATGGTTGCTTAATCTATACTTATATACTTACTAAAACCGGCGATTTAAAAAAAAACGTGCTAATCTCAGGAACTACAGATTTGATTTAAAAAAAAACCTTTGCATTCTATTGTCCATTTACGGAGAATCGCTATAAGTTACATTACAGAGTTTTGGCCGCTTAAAACTTCTATACCACTACATTTATAGTATAATAAAACATTATCAAACATTACAACTGTAATATAATAGGACAACTAAATCATAGTAAATGTTACTTTTAATTCAAGTTCAGAATCACACTGTTTATGGCACTGCGTCTTGAGTGGCGGAACTCAACGCCGCGTTTTGTCTTGTTACCAGAGCAAAAAAAATTAAAATATTAAATATTTAAATTGAAAATATAAAATTTTTCATTTCCTCGGCTGGTGATCGAACCGACAACCTGTCAGTTACAGTCACACACTTGTGCCGCCACGCCACGACAGGCATGTATTTAATCTGCATCTATTAAATATATTTCTAGGTCAAAATTGGATTGAAATAATCAACAATCGTTTAATAGTATAAGACTCAACACGTATCTGAATAATACCGTAAAAAATATTTAGGATGTTCAAGTTATACCTACCCGTATAGATTAGACCCCCACTACGTTTAAATTTGTATATATTTCCTAAAATATATATAATATTTAATAACTCGTTGTCTTTGTTGAGAAAAACTATAAAAATGCTAAAATGCTAGAATGTATTTAACATTAACATATAAAAGTATTTTCATTATAAATTTATACAATGTAAACCAAAATGGCCTTGGCGACCGTGAAATGTTAAAGTAAAACAATACTTGCAAAATACAAGTCACATTTAGACGTGTTAATAATTGTTGACAGAATATTTTAAAAGCCTTTTTTAAGTTTGACACAATGATTGCCATTAATTGTTTTGGTGAAACACGTGACTGTAAACGCGACAGGTACTGGGTTCGATCCCCACTCGATGAAACGAAATGTTTATTATTTGCTTTTCCTTGGTCTTTTCTCATTGAGTTACGTCCAACATGAACTATTCGGCGGAAAGTGAGGAGGAGAAGTGCCTTAATAAGAAGTGTGTGTTTGAAAGTGTATCTTAATTGTATATTCCCAGTTTCTCTCTGTTCATTCTGCTATATCTTAATACATTTTTGTGCCACTTAAGCTTGATTTTTATCGCGAGAGAAATGGGCAAAGTAAACTGCATTGTTATATTACCAATAAATAGATGGAGAGGACTTTACAAGTATAAAAATTGGAACTAAATTCGATCAGTTTTAGGTTTCGGAGAGAAGTAAGTACAAAATACAAATGTCTTTGCTGGTAAAAATGCGAGCTAATTCTATTTAAAAGAAGTATTTCCCCAAAGCATTACCCGATCATATCTCTTTAGTTGTGGAAACTAGGCTTATATACAGCGTGAGTTTCTTTTAGAATCATTCTGCCTCCAGCAAAGAGCAAGATAGGCAGAGGAAACCCAGAGTTAGTGTCAATTGAGTGTTTTAACACTTCGTTCTTCTCTTTTCTCTGATAGATAACTAAAGTAATTGAAATAGTAATTCCTGTTACCGAGGACCAATCACACAGCCACAGCTTTTACATTAGATACTAGACTTGAATTCTAGATCACTGCGTCAGATAGATCCTATTTTATAAAGTCAGAATTTTTATTAAAAATATTACTAATATTAGAAATTCTACGTGGTGCCGAGGCATCTTTTAACTTTTATCTTCAAGCTGTATCCTGCGCATAGCAGGGTGTAAAGATACTGCGTTTTCATTAAGTATACTACCGTTCCCCACTTTTTGCCAAACTGGGTAGGCAATCCTCGAATGGGGATCGAATCCAAAATTAGTCGCATCTACAGCTGCACGATGTTGTCCCGTGCGCCGCGACAGATTTTAACTAACTACCTAATTTAACGTTTTGTTCTATAATATGTAAGTATAATGGATATGAATTAGGCCAATTATAGCAGAAATAATTGGTACAATCTGGATGCCGTCGCATTTAAACTAAAACCGGACACTGCTGTCTATGATATAATTGTAAACGTCCAAAGACAAAGAGGGTCATACTATGAAAGTGGTCGATATGGCAAGGTGTAGGATTTTACGATAGGAATCCTTAATTATAAAGCTCTAACACCATAATTTGTTAAGACATACTATTTTAATTTTTATCTTAGTGATAAATTAATCATTTCGTAAAAAAATATGAAAAAAGTGCAAAGTGGGAGGCGGGACGGAGTGTCTTAACACTAAGTCTCAAGTTTCCTCTGCCTACCCTGCCAAGAGAAAGAGAAGAGAAGATCTATAATAAGTCTAGTAAGTAATAGTCTAAGGTTGTGGCTATTTCCCAATTGTGCAGATAAGAATCTATTCATATCATTTCCGCGTTCAGATAGAAAAGAGGATTGCTCAGCAAACAATGTCTTTAAAATAAATAAAAATGGCTGAATGGAGTATCTCAAAGATACAAGGGAAATTTAATGGAATGATAAAAAAATCATTAACTATTTTCAATATTAAATTACGTGACAGTAATGTTCTAAGAAGCTAGTGCAGTAAATATTTTGTGGTCATACATATGTACATATGATAATAATGGTAATAAAAATATCTTCATTACTTTTTATAGTTATAGGTACCTAGCCTTCACAATAACATATTCGTACTCAGTAATTATATTTCGGATTCATTTTGTATCGTACTTTTAGGTATATCTATTTCTACCGAAACATAGTGCCTAGACACTCAGCTTTTCGTTTAAATTCTGAGAGACATTGCATGTTCATTGATAAAACTCGGTGCTGATGTATTGAGATTTTAAATATTTGGTATAGTACATGTGATAAAATATTGTTTATTTCGAGGTCTTAAAATTAATCTATACTCCAAATTTTATTATTGCTTTATGTTATTTTTATATATGCTCTTGGATTACCATCCTCTTATAGACTATATAAATATTGATTTACAACATACATTAATAAAAATCTTCCAAAAAAATAGGCGCGATCAAAGTATTTTTAAAATTATAATACATATTAATGTAATAAGTATGAATTAAAAAACTCTGCTACTTAATATAAGTAAACTGATATTATAAAAACATAGCAGCGACGAAAATATTTTTTTATATAAGTGTTTTTTTTTAAATATTATTTACATACTAAGTGAAGGAAAATATTAAGAAACATATAAAATTTATAATTTTACTCAGCTTCACGCTGTATCCCACACATGGCAGGGTAGCCAGAGGGAACTTGGGAACCTAGTGTTGAGACACTCCGTTTCAATTCCGTTCCCCGCTTTCCGCCGAATTCGAGGCATTGCGTGTTGACTGGCGGAACTCAACGCCGCTAAATGTTTAAAATGAAAATATTAACTATTTCATTTCCTCGAGTGGGGATCGAACTGACAACCTGTCGGTTACAGTCACACGCTTGTGCCGCTGCGCCACGACATACCTCAAAGCCTAAATAGTTTCATTATTTAATATATTAAAATGATAAAAATCTACCATGGGTATATCTCCTTATCCTAATTTATAACATCTTTTGGAATATTTATAATCATTTCTATAATATTTTTTAGTAATTTTCTAAAGATTAAAGTAACTAATATTTATTATTATTAACTAAATATAACTAAATGTAGTAAGTAGGTGTTACTATTGCGTGGTTGTAAAATAAAAAAAAGGAATTTCAATATTTTAAAATGCGGTAAACGCGTGACGATATAAAAAGAAAATCTACCGTACAATGTTAACAATATCATTTTAATATAATACCAGTATGCTTAGCTATATCAAATCATATAAAAAATAATGTGATGAATGAATGTCATTTTGAATTTAATGGTCAGTTGATTGAACTAGAAGGGTAGGATTTTTGTTTATGTAAAAACACAAATAATAAATATTAAATATTTTTTTCTTTACTGTTGCAATTTTCATATATCTTTTGGAGCCTGCACTGTAACTATTGTTGTTGTTTGTATGTGTTTAGAAAAAAAATCCCTTATTTCTCAAAATATTTACAAAAAATACACAAAATTATATTTGTTAATAATAAGACTTTACCACATGAGAAAAATAAATAAACAAAATAATAATTATTTTACAATTTTGAAACATTTTTTAAATTATTTCCCTTACAAAATACATATTTTTTTAAAAAATGTGCATATATATAACTCTATGTATAATATAATCCAAGTAAAAAAACTCAAAAAAAGAAAAAAAAACGACATACCGGCATAAATAAATGTGAACGTAACGAACACTACTATTACTCGTATATACAACTGTCGCGCCATGACTGACGTGCGCGTGCGCAGACACACCTTTATCAACTGATTGTCAATCTGCTTTACAATCTGAATTATAGTTATTTTAACGCTAATAAATATATTTTTTATTAAATTAATTTAAATACATTTTCTGTCAGTGATAAGATTTGTGGTTATATATCACTGAATTTTTGGATATTGATATTTTTTTTCCTATTCACGCTTTTCTTTCTTGGGAACTTGTGAACTTAGTCTCAGAACACTCCTTTCTGTTCCTCACTTTCCGCCTAATTTGCAGCATTGTGTATTCGGGTAGAACTTAACGCCGCGCTTTGTCTTGTAAAGTGTTGATGATTAATGGCTTGTTTTTAAAGGCAAAGTCGATAAACCTTTGACCGCGTGCGTTTCTCATTCCATACCCATATTGTTTCATTATTAAGTACCTAAACCTCTTTTTGTGGCATACCGATTTAGGAGACAGCAGGGTTATTCTTCGTTATTAATATATAAAGTCGATGATATCCTTATTAAAAGGGATTTTGTTAGAAGGTTTTGGTCATATTCTTACAGTAGCCGGCTTGGAAGATGTGTTTCGGTTTGCATGTATAGTCCATATGAGAGGTGGGTACTTACTTTTCGTCCCCTTTCTTTCCTGTTTATTTTCTGTATGTCTCTTCTTTCCAGATGTAGATATATCTCTTTATGTTTGTATTATATATATATATATATATATATATATATATATATATATATATATATATATATATATATATATATATGATAGTTAATCTTTACTACTATATGCTACACACACACATGAAGCTAAAAAAATAATATATTGTAATCGTTCAAGTTATTCTAATCATTCTTTTAATATTTCCATTTTGCAAAGTTTATCCTTATAGCTACTACTCACATCGCAGGTTGAAATCGAAATCGTATAAGGTAAATACCCGTGCGAAAACGTTTAGTAAATAATTTATTTTTAAATTAAAGTCGACAAGAGATGTGTTTTTTGCAATAATATGATAATTGTAAATCTTTATTTTCTTTTTGTGGCGGAGTTTAACGCCGGTTCCAGCAACTCACACTTTTGGGGTACGGTAGTTGTCGGAACGGAAGGATCTTAATACTGGATTTCCAGGTTCCGTCTGCTATGTGCTTGAATTAAAGGATCATGGCTGTATAGTAGCATATTACATTGAAAATTTTAATATGAAAAATATGATATATCAAATGTAAAATTATTTTTAATTTAAATGCTTTATGATAATGTGACGGTAAAAGTGCAGAACCGGCAATCACCTGTACACGACGGTTATTGACATCTACATTTGTATTCATTATTAAGGTCAAGTTCTTATTAAGATATTATAAACAAATAGTTTTATTTATAATAGATAAAATATCATAAATAAATATACAATTAATAATAAGAAATTATTTGAAAAAAATATATGAATCAATGGCGTAGTTCTAATTACAGCAATTTCTTATAAAAATGTCCTTTTCATTACAAAAGTAAATGAATAACTTATATATATATAAATAATGAACTCTAAAAAATAACCCAACAACTAGAAAAAAGCCGAAAATTTTTAAACGGCTAAATATATCATGGCTATAACAAATCTATTAAATGTCATTTCAAAAAAATAAAAAACTAAATCCAAATCAGTTCATATATTTGAGAGCTACTATACCATAGAGAGATACTCACACACGCCCTCAGACACACACACACACACTCAGCACAAACACACGCACAAACACGTCAAACTTATAACACATAAGCAAACACTGTGTTTGTCAGGGATTAAAACGCACATTAAACCTACGGTACTCTAGAACGCTAAATAGTTAAGTAGTTACATTTCAAACAAAAAACAAAAACAAATTTTATACTAAGTCCATCCCTTTCGGAATCAAGAAATCTCTGATATACATACAAATACACATATACATACACACACAGACACGTCAAACTTATGACACCCCACTGTTTTCATCGGGGGTTAATAAAACCATTTTATGTATTGAGCTACGGTACTCTAGACAAGTGGGTGAGCAGGAAATAAATATAAGGTAAAAGTAAACATAATCCAAGTATGCCCTTGATATAAAATAAACATAATGTCTGAGAGTGCTATGAATTTTAGTATTTATGACTTTTTTCATTATGATTCATTGAGACCTGTTGCGGCGCATGGGCGCGACTGTAATCGCGACATTTTGCTGGTTTGAACCCCACACGAAGACATGAAATATTTAAAATTTTCACATCCTTGCTCTGGCTATGCGGGCCAGCGCGTAGTTGAGTTCCGCCACTTAATCGAGGAAAGAGGAAAGGGAAATGTCTTGATTGGAACTGAGGGTCTTAACATTAGGTTCCCAGGTACCCTCTGTCGACCTTGCTTTGAACGGGAAACATTTAGTGAAACATAAAAAGATAAATATACAATAACACAATAGCTTTCCAGGAAAACGGTTACCGTTGTTAAATCATCATTTTTTATTGACATAACGGGATGCCTAATTTGAGTATTCAAATTGCAACCGCCTTATACTGCAAGTGATGAATAAGAAAAGAATACAACGGAATGATAAATAAATATTTATATATATGTATTATACGTATGTGTCATCGAGGCTTGTCGTGGCGCCGCGGCACAGGAGTGTGACTGTAACCGACAGGTAGTGGGTTCGATCCCCACTCGAGGAAATGAAATATTTAATATTTTCAATTCAAATATTGAATATTTTCATTTGTTCGCTCTGGTATCCAGGCAAAACGCGGCGTTGAGTTCCGCCACTCGACACGCAATTCGGCGAAAAGTGGGGAACGGAAGTGGAACGGAGTGTCTTAACACTAGGTTCCCAAGTACCCTCTGCCTACCCTGCCATGTGCGGGATACAGCGTGAAGCTAAGTATGTGTCATCGTGGTTCAGTGGAACAATTTGTGAGATTGAAACAATGGTGCTGGGTTCGATCAGAACTAGTAATTCATGATAATCATAGGCAGTTAAAAATACATTTATAATTTTTTTTTATAATATCAGTTTTTTGCAATTTCGTAAATTGATTTGTATTCTCCATTAAATGAAGTAAAATAAAGATTTAATATTACAAAATTTACCAATACATTTTGATAAAATAAGGAATTTGCAGGTTTACACTAAAATTCAATGAGATAATTCAATAAAAAAATTGTGGTGTTGAGCGTTGACCTTTCACAAATTTGCTTCCATCAAAGAGGAGAGCAGGGCACCGGAGCATGAGAGTCTCTCCTTTCAATCTAATATAAAAATATTTAACATAGGAATACTTATTTTTTTTAAACCTACTTAACCTGCTTAGTAAACTAAGCTTTATAACCAACTGAATTTCATATTTTAAAACAATCAAAAGATTTGCTAAGAAAACATATAATATTAAAAATGTATAATATGACTAGCTAATATCTATTTTTCAAACTGCTAAGTGATATGGGTTGAACAAACTTAACATGTTTCCCTTTTTATGGCAAAACAACGTTTGCCGGGTCAGCTAGTTGCTTATAAAAACACCTTCGCAATTAATGCATTATTTTAGAACAAATTTGGTTAGCATAAAAAATTAACTTAACCTAACCTTAAAAGCTAGACATATGCTATCGCGGACTTTTTTTAGAACTTTTTAAGGAGAACAATGTCTGTCATACATGATTTTAGCGAAACACTATACGCAACGCACGCAGCGGAAGCTTTCAATTAGGAAAAAATGCTCCCGATTTTGAAACATTCTTAATTGGTGCTCTGATCCTATTGGTCTTAGCGTGATGATATATAGCCTATAGCCTTCCTCGATTAATGGGCTATCTAACACTGAAAGAATTTTTCAAATCGGACCAGTAGTTCTTGAGATTAGGGCGTTCAAGCGAACAAACACTCAGTCAATCACGCCGCTAGTGTCACGTTCAATGGAACATACACGAAGAAGATTGTACTAAGAAAATGCCTGTTAAAAAGGTCCAGTTAAGATTTTTTTACCTATGATATAAAAACCGATATATTCTTTTTCAGAATCACGGTTTGTCTAGTCAGCAGAGGGAAGAAATAAAAATATTTAATATTTCATTCCCTCGAGTATCGAAAGCTATGCGCCTGCGCAACAACATACCTGAAAAATATATAGTTTTCACGTGTCTTTCAAAGCGCTTAGTCATATTTATTTGGAACTGCTTAACAAATGGTATACGATTAATCCAGTTATAATAGTTTTCTTTGAAATCACAACTCATTTATTTTTGAATACTAATTACAGTTAGGTAGTAATATTATATTTTTATGTATATAATAATTACGTGGTAGAAACTGTTAACGTTTAGTCACGTATAGTTAATTAATTTAATCTTTTGTATAATAAAGTGTGATGTAACACTCACAGTGGTGTAGTTGGTAAGTTTTAGAATAGGTTGTGGGTTCGAAGCGTACGTGAAAAAATTCTACGTAAAGTAATGTACAAAAATATATGTTTTAGATCGTAGCCAGCGTATATGGCCTAGCGATACAGCGTTTGTCGTTTAACGTGGTATAGTTTGCCTTTCTCAAGAAATTGACAAATGAAAAATAAAATAAAAAAACCTAAGCTTAGCTTTTAACTGTCTTTAATATTCAAATTCAAATATTTTATTAAAAATATGAAATTTCATACTACATTATAGTACCTTTGATTTTCGCGATTGTTAGACATTTTAAATGATATATATAACGGGTAGACCCGTGACCCTTGACTACCGTAAAGTGTTCGAAACGTCGGGTTTCCAAAAATATTAATCAATCAATATAAGATTAATCCGGTTAAAATTGTTTCATATAAAATACATACTACATTGTTTAAATGTCAAACAATTTACCATTGGTTCAGTAAAGTCACGGCTTTAGACCTGAGAAGAATCCGCGGAAGATTTAATTGTTTATTTTCTCACATGCTATGTTTCGAAAAATTATGCAGTACGTCAAAATGAAGTGCTTAACACTAAGTGACCTCTGTCAATTCTAGTATAGAAAATCGTGATTTTTTTTAATTTAAAATAAACTTTCTTCGAGTAGTGATCAAACCTGCGACCCTTAATACCTTAGTCAGTCAAAATTTAAATAACTATTTATATGCTACAATAGCCTATCTTCATGAAAAAATACATATGATGATTAAAGTACATATAAATAAAACTTATAATTGTACATTTTACTGAGCTGTACTTTTATATTGGTAGTAAATTATTATAGGTACTTCCCCTTAAAAATAAATATTTAGCTTGAATATTCTAATAAACATAAAATGATTGTGAAACACCTGACTTATTATTTATCAATATTGATATTTTATGATTCTCTTCAGCTAAAATACGTAAATACGTACAGGCAATTGATATATTTCATTAGCATAAAGTAGCTGATGTTATTGAGGTCGCCGCGGCGAAATCACATAACGTCTGACTAGATTAATAGGCGCCGGTTGTGGGTTCGATTTTCAATTGAGAAATTTAAATATTTATTATTTTCTTTTTTTCTCGCTCTCTGGTAATGAGGTAAAGTGCGGCGTTAAACTCCGCTAGTTAAATCAAAATATAATATTTTGATAATAGGTTCCCAAGTGAAAAAAATGTATATTAAAGAGTTTCAAGAGTTTGTTTTTCGGTTGAACGCGCTAATTTTAGAAACTATTGTTTAGATTTGATAAACGATTTTTACATTAGATATCTTATTTACGGAGAAGGCTATAGGCTATACATTACATGACGATAAAACGTATAGGGGAGCAGAAAAATAATAAAAATTGGAAAAACGTGCGTACCGTTAGAGCTACGCAAACATTAGGTATGTATGGCAGAATGGTTCAACTTTAAAAGTTCTAAAAAAAAAGTCCGCCAGAATTAAGATTTATTACTTAATGACAACTCAAATTAACCGTAATTATATTTATTTTTCCACTTTTTTTAAGTGTTTATAAACACTTAAAATTTAAAGAAAATTACTTATTTGGTAGTATTTATTCTGGATTGACGAAAATAATTCTGTGTGACATAGTTTTTTTTTATCGAGAAAGGCTATATGTAATTAGTTATTTCTATTTGGCCAAGCGAGCGAAATCGCAAGCAAGAGCTGGTAAGGAAATAAAAAGAATAGTATATTAGGTACCTCAGTGATTACATCACGTTAATTGTTTATTAAACAATTTTAATATTCACAAGGCGATAAATGCTTTGAATTGATGATCGTACAGGTATATTTATCTGCATAGCTTCACGTTGTATCCCAAACATACAAGGGTAGACAGAGGGAACTTGGGAACGTGGTGTTAAGACACTCTGTTCACGTTCCCCACTTTCCGCCGAATTTGAGGCATTGCGTGTTGAGTGGCGGAACTCAACGCCGCGCTTTTGCCTTATTACCAGAGCGAAGAAATGAAACATTAAATTGAAAACATTAAATATTTCATTTCCTCGAGTGGGGATCGAGCCCACATCCTGTCGGTTACGGTCACACACTTGTGCCGCTGCGCCACGATAGGCCTCTAAATATTAAGCAAATACAAACATTTAGTAAATTATAAAAGAATATAAGCCCTCTAGAGCTGGATTGGTATCCACAACTATCGCGTTTCTTAAAGTCAAAAGCCATCCGACTGTTACACGATAGCCTCTTTCTTATCTTACAACGTGAACATTCTTTAAAATATCTGTTTTTTTTTTCAGTTTCAAGCTGTAACCTTGGTTAAAGACTTCCGTTCTCCACTTTCCGCCAAATTTGAGGCATTGCGTTTTGGGTAGAACTCAAGATTGTCTTTTGCCTTATTACCAGAGCGGAGATATGACAATATTCAATATTTTATTTCCTTGAATGGGGATTAAACCCACAACCTGTCGCATTCACAGTAACATGGTCCTGGAGGTCTTTGGGAAACGAATTTAAATATAGTTAAATTTAAGTTGTTACAATTTTTGTGATGAAATGAAGAAAAGTGTGTGTGGTTTTTATATGTACATAATTATAGGTATGCTTGCTATTAAATAGTATAACATTTCCTCAATGACTAGAATAATATATGTACATAAAAAATTAAGATAAGGTAAACGCTATAATCTACTCGTCAGTGTGTTGCAGGTAATATTTATACTATTACCTTATACAGGTGGTTCATTTCAGATATAATTTTGAATTAATTTTATTTTGCTTCTTAAATTCAACAAATTTAACAATATTAATCACATGTATTGATTTTTATAGATTTTTTGACATCCGACGTTTGAACGCTTTGCAGTAGTCCGTGGTCACGGGGTGGTTTCTTTTAATTGTAGTAATCGCGAAAATCAAAGATTTTTTTTGTGTTTTGTTTTGCGTATTTTTGTTTTAATTCTTAAAACATTTTCAATAGTTAAGGGTTCAGTTTAATTACTATCATTCGTATTCACGGGGTGGTTTCATTTAATTTTAGTAATCGCGAAAATCAAATATTTTTAGTAGTTCGTGGTCATGGGGGGTGGTTTCATTTAATTATAGTAATCGCGAAAATCAAATATTATTTTTTAGTGTTTTATTTCGCGTATTTTTGTTTTAATTCTTAATACATTTTCAATAGTTAAGGATTCAAATTTATTATTATCATTTTTTAAATATAGTGTTTTTTAATTACAAATGATGGTTTCTTAATTCTTATGTATCTTGTGATTTTTTAGAGCGGATTATTTATTAGAGAAGACATATTTGCATTGCCAAAATTGATAGCACGAGGTTTCATTTATCAGTTAATTTATAATACTGAGAAAATGTTATCAGTGCATAATAAGTACTTGTTTGAATCTCTTATTTATTTTTCTCCTTTAGGACCAAAAAAAAATTAAAAGTTTATTTTAAGGTGAAAGCTCTATTGTATAGTATATAAATTTTTTGTATTACAAATAATAAATAAAGTTAAATAATAAAATCAATCAATATAATATATAATCTTTCATTAATACGGTAAATCA
>DWMZ01001028.1:0-18086 GCA_018249855.1 Eueides tales michaeli
ATATATATATATATATATATATATATATATATATATATATATATATATATATATATATATATATATATATATATATATATATATATATATATATATATATATATATATATATATATATACTTAAGTTTCAAATTTTTTCTTCTGTGTCTGACTGTCCCAAATTCAAATCTGTTTGATTCATTGATCTTTCACGAAATCTTAGACAAGATAACAAAACATGTATTTTCAAAGGGTATAGAGGTCGATTCATGAGCAATTAACCAATCAAGAAAAAGGCCAGAACAGAAAGTTATATAAATTATTGTACTAATCTTTGCAGTAATTTGAATAAGTTTAAATAAGTAAAGACTTTCGAGGAGTGAAAATATGTTTTAATGACGTTCTTTACTTGATGATTTTAGGTTCCACTTTTCTTTAAAATAAGCTTATTTAAGTAAATGTTTTCGAGTATTATATAGCCGTACTACATAAAGTAGGGCTTAAGTAAGTCAAGGCGTCGTTCTCCTCCTCCCATACAATATGCAAATTAGATAGTGAGTGGCAAACAGAGTATCTTAACTCTAGATCCGCTCTACATACCATGCAGCATGCTGAAAACTTGACCTGTCGTGGCGCAGAGCTTCAAGCATATGACTGTAAACGCGACAGTTTGTGGGTTCAATCTCCACAATGAAATACTTGATATTTTCATTTCTTCGTTCTAGCGACAAAGAAGGTGCGATGTTGACTTCCACCACTCAACACGCAATACCTCAAATTTGATGGTAAGTAAGGAACAGAACGAAGTGTAGTAACTCTAGGTTCCCAAGTTCCTCTGGACTATCTTGCCTTATGTGAGATACAGCGTAAAACACAGCAGATATTTCGTTTTGTTTCGTCACCCAGCTACTTAGCGAAATGTTAAAATTGGATAAAATAATCTACTAATTCTACATTAGTAAAATCCGGCAAATGTAGTATCCAATTATAAAAGAGAGTAGAGACAGTCTATATATCATTGCCGCTCCTTCTTAAACAAACAGTGTCTCCACGTTTGCTCTTCTCTCACAAACTTTATAAATGGAAACAGTATTATGTAAAATTTTACTTTGAAACTACGTGCGTTGAGTCGCATATATCGTACTATATAATGGCATTATATAGTACGATATATGCGACTCAACGCGTTTTTTAAATTTAAATTAAATAAAAAAATGATTTTTAACAGTTTTTATAAGAAAAATGTTAACTTGGAAATTTAATTGTTTTCTTCAACAAGTATATACTTGAACACTTTAAAGTAAAAGTAAAAATATATTGTTAGGCAAAGCTTATTACTTAATCCACGACTATCAATTATTATGACATTAACGATGTTGATGCTCACTCGGAAAGCAGTAAATGTATTATCATAATTAGCTTTACATTTACAGTAAATGTATTATCATAATTAACTTTACATTTACAGTAAATATATTATCATAATTAATGATACTGTAAATTATATTTTGAACTCTTGAGTTTCTTGCCGGCTCTTTTCAGCAGATCCGCCTTCTGAGCCGATGGTAGATTCCTGTAGGACTGACACTAAAGACATTTCTTTATAACTTGATAATTTAAAAATGCTTGCAATGACTTAATTAAATAAAGAATATTGTGTTTCGATTTTTAATAAATAGATAAAATTACCAGTTAAAATTACACTGAAATAATTTTAAGAATAATTAAAAAATTATAGCGAAAGTAGGATAAAATGATATAAACAAGAAAAAGAGATCCTAACATGACTTTTATTTGCGGGACCGGTCGTATATAGCCATTATGAAAGCTGCCTCATATATACTGACGTGAGAGATACTCATTATTTTAATACAACACATTTGTCCTGTTAATTATTTCATATATTTGGACGTGAAAAAAAGCTAGTCGTGGCGTACAAGCGTGTGACTACAAACACGACAGGTCGTGGGTTCAATGTTCACTCGAGGAAATGAAATATTTAATACATATATTATTATTATTATTTTCTTTGCTCTAATAACAACGCAAAGTGCGGCTCATTTTTGGCGGAAAGTGAGGAAGGGAATAGAGTGTCTTACACTAGATTCCTATGTTACCTCTACCAATCCTACCATACCTACCAATACTAACAAAACAATAATAATAAAAGGATATCTATAATCATTTAATAATGGTCTCAATTATTCCGCTTTGTGGAAAATATGTGTCTAAACTTAATATTTTAAAATAATATAAAAGGTCATAATTAGTTTATGAATGACAAAAAAAAACATAAAAACGCTTAGGTATATCGCTCTTTTCATCCTGCACACCACAGTTCAACACCGCGGTTTTGACATGTAGGGGAAATGAAAATACATACACTTTTACAATTACAGCTATATCAAGTTCTACTAACACTATATAATATGCTCTTATCTATAAATTATATGAGACGAACTACGTGTGACTGAGGTTCCTAGTACCTCAGAAGAATCGACTATTCAGTACTATTATATTGTCACCTCAGTAACGTAAAACTGCTAAGTTTCATGGAAGCACATTAAGAATTTTTAAAACCCACACCACACACCATAATTATATAACATATGTATCAGCGCACTAAACGTCATTATTACACATAGTCACAGTTACAACTACTTGGCGTAGTGCCTTCGTTAACCCTACAGCGTGAGGCTGAAAGAAGTTTAGAGTAAAATACGACTATATACAACACTAAGTAAAAAATATCCGAAAAATATATTTTATGTCACTGCCACTGCCACTTAACGGTTTCAATATACAAAGACCATTGCAATAATGTATACTCACTCCAATTGATAACGCTAAAAGCTGAAAGCCGTCGAACTAAACGAAGTGTGCCGTTATCAAATAAAAACAAATATGGACATATGAATGAAAAATATTTATTTGTACGTGTATTTAAGCTGTGAAAATTTATTTCTTTTATAGTTTTTGTATTCACTGATATTGATATTGATGACAGATATATGTTAAGCTCTTCTGTATTAATTATATGATCAAGTTAAAATGTGAAATATTATAACTTTAAGAATAATATGATTGATTTACATATACATATACAGTACGAAGTTAAATTCACTCTGGAATCATAAATTTGAATTAAAAATTTATATGGTCGATAGTAGTAGTTATCTTAGAAAGTTATATTACTTCTTGTTTTAAATTGTTTTGGTTTTGTATGTAATATATATATCCTCATTCTAGTATGTGTATCCTCTACCTGTAATATCATTTAATTTATTGCCGGCGAATTTTATATTAAACACTTTGCCGACCAAAATATTAAATGTTTTAATCCTTGGAAATGTTCCATAGCGACTAAAACCATTTACTTAAGAAGCTTCGTCCGGGATAAATAGGACAGATTAATGGTGATCCTTTTTGTCTTTTAAATAATTTAGGTAATTTTAGTATTTAAAAATATTTTTATAAAGACTAATTTCCGTTGTGATGCAGCGGGATCTATTCCCAATTTGCTAAAAATACAAAAAAAAATATTTATAAAAAAATATTCATAAATTGAACATTCTTAGTATTTAAGATAATTTTGAAGTTTAATTATGAATTAGATAAATGCTGCTCGTTTGGGGTAACTTGATTGAACTTTTTAAAATCTCTATCTGGTAATAAAATGTTTGGAACAGAAGTCATCCGAAGACATTACTAAACAAAAGTGGATGTAAGAAATGCTAGATGAGCTAAAATATTATTTATTTAAAAAATTGTTTTTATATTAAAAATTACCGCCGTAGTTCAGGACTGAGTTCCACTGGGGGAATGAACTAATTTTATTTCCCTCCTCTTGTAACAAAACAAATATCATATTGCGTCAAACCATGCACCACACAATGTCACTGAAATTGTTTTCCTAATAAAGATAAAAACGCATTAGCAACTATATAACGGCAGTTATATAGTCGCTAGTGATCATCGCTGGTTATGGTGGAGATAGACGCGCCTGTTTAAGATACCTGACTCTAGGTCGAGAATTCCACAGTTGCGTGGGGCATGAAAGAAATCGCACAGTAGTGAAGCGCCACGTACCCAGATGGTGAGAATGACATTGGAGGATGTGACATATATTAAATATTTAATATTTTCAATTTAAATATTTAATATTTTCGTTTCTTCGCTAAGGTAACAAGGCAAAGCGCGGCGTTGAGTTCCCCCACTCAACACGCAATGCCGCAAATTTGGCAGTGCAAAGTGTGCGGGATTCAGCGTGAACCTGGGTGAGAGAAGGTGAGTACATTTCTTTCATAGAAACGTAGGCAAAGAACGTTGTTAACACTCATTTTCCATGCACTGCACTATTAACAAGAAGTGGCGAAATTCAGTAGTGCTCTGTATCGCTAACTGAGCTACGAAATTAAAATGAGTATATTCATTCCCGATTGAGAATTGAACCTACAAGCATCGTACTTACGTTTAAACGCTGTCTCTCGGAGTCGAGTAATAATAGTGCTTTTAGTTTAACTCGATATATTATATGATTGACATAAAATAATATATAACGGAAGTTAAAATTACCATTCCTACTTCATTTAGATAATGGAGTTTACTATGTTTCAGTTTAGTAATATTTGTAAAGTTTATGAATATGAACAGTACGGCCGTCTGGTACCGGGGGGCCACTTACTGTAGAGCGCATTCAATTTTACTAAACTATAGTTTTCTAACTGCTTTTAATAACAACAACTATTTATAAATAAAAATAATTCAATCCTCCGAGTGGAAGCCCAAACCATAACCGTCATATTTACGTACAAGCACAGTGCCCTAAATACTTAAAGAATTTAAAATTAAAAGGCCGTGCTAGTGCAGTAACACGAGCGTGTAATCAGGAAGGAAGGAACCGATCGAGAGAATGGTTTTTTTTAATATTTTTATTTCTTCGCTCAGGTAACAATAGTCATTGTCTGGAAAATTTGGAGGGATGTGGAGAATAGTGTTTGTTAACGCTAGGTTCTCTCTACCCCTGCTATATGTAGAATAGAGCGAGAATCTTAAAAAAAATATATTTGAAACTTTATTCAATTTTTAAACAGTAATTTAAGTTTTGATAATCTCTGTTCATACAAGTAGTATATAAATTACACGTCAAAGTGACGTACGAGGCGGAAAAACGCTCGTTTATAATAAACGTCACGGTGACCGACGCGCGACGTCTATGAGACTGCCCATGCATGTTGCCATTGCTGACGACGTGACTCTTCCACTCGTACTTTAGTCGCCTCTTACGACACCAACAGTACCAGGGTGATCCTATTCTAAGCCGCGATCACACGGCATGGGAGCTTTATTCATAGTTTGTATAACATCGATTAAGCTTATTTGAATTGTTATTTTTTAATATTTTATCATTTTAATTTTTTTTTGGCTTCAAAAATGTTTACAAAGAGCTAATTACTTTAATAATAGGCTATATTTTGTCAATTAAATGATCTAAAGATCTTCTAACCGTTATTTCTTACTAAGTATAGAATTTGTAAGTATCTTTACCTATGGACCCACTAAGCCATACATCACCATCATCATCATTAATAAGCAAAGTAGACGCTCATTCTTAAACGCTTCTTACACTTCATAAAATCTTTCTTGTACTAAAAAAATACATAAAAAATAAAAATATAAAAAAAATATCTCTTTAAGAAATCTTTGCTAGTTAACCAATGAAAGTGAATGAGTCATGTTGCAATAAGTGGGTAAGAACATAGTACAATTTAAGATTTTTGGAAATGGGATATTGTAAAAGATTCTTAAGAAAATGGAAAAAGTGTTTGCTAATATCATTAATATACTATGCCCAGGACATAGTGTTAAAACAAGACCAAATTTAAAATACTGAATATAAAATTTTAGGCGTTGAGCTTTAAATTATTATTTTAACTATAAGTTTATTACTGCCAATAATATAATGGCTTGAAATTTTTAGGGTTTTTAGGGTTAACTAGCAAGCCAAACGACTTAGCTCAAGAATTAATAGCAGTAAATCTGTTTAAGGGATTTTTATCGATCATAAACAGTGATTTGAAAGCAAAATTATTAATACATACTTTCTAAAAAGAGTATAAGGTAAGGAAAAAAATTCAAGGATTGTATATTTTATAGAAAACACAAAATGTTGAATTCAACACTAATTATATTTCATTTTTCATACCTTTAACCTTTTTTATATATAAATGTAAGGATGAACTTTATACATGTCCTGACAGTAAACTGAACTTAGATAAATAAGAATAAGCCACTTTACGTTCAAATTCGAGATATTACGTATTGTGTGGTAAATCTCATTAGTTCAGGGAGATACTCATAAACAGATTATTGAACTTAAGTAAACAATGCAACAGTATCTTACTTGTTTACAACTGAGTGGATGATATTTTCAGAATTTAATTTCCATATCTCATAGTCTGGTAGAGACACGACCTACAATTTTCTATTGTCTCTTAAAGGTAATTAAAATTATTGCATATACAGCGTAAGTTCCACTGCGCAAGAAAAATGTTCCACTGCGTAAAAAAAAAGGTATTGGGAACAGTTTCCTAATACTTGCGCTCTTTACTTACACCACAATAACAAGTGTAAAAATAGTTCATGTAAAAATAGTTCATATAATATTAGTATTTGAATCCTCACCTATCACGTCCATTAACCAACTACAATACAACAGTCAACTAACACGCTCTGAGACATAAAGAACATTACGCGCCAGATACGTTATGTTCCGGTATTCATTTGATCCGTAACATTTCGCCGGACACTTGTTACAGATTTATTGATGTGTATATTCATGAGTGGAGGTTCAAAGCGTCAGTGTCATATTTGTGTGTGACGTGCACTCGTTTTACATTTAAGTAAGTAGAATAAGCTACTCGTAGATTCTAATATAATCGCTCATATAAATAGACTTACAAGAGTAATTTACGCTGTATTTCGCAAATAGCGATAGGCAGATGACAAGTTCTCCATTTTAATTCCAATATTTGAAACATTCACGACTATCCTACTTTTTGTTCTAACCACAATAACAAAATTAAATAATTTATTTCCCCAGTTAAAATCGAAAACACTACTGCCGCGCTAATAATTAAATTAGCAGTATAATAAATAATGTGGTGCTACTTTGAAGACGCACACTCTACCTCTAAATAACTCTTATGCTTTTAGAGACATGTATTGAATGTCTCTAAAAGCATAAGAGTTATTTAGAGGTAGAGTGTGCGTCGCTACGTATGCTTTTAGAGACATGTATTGAATTTAAGTACAAAGTAAAGAATGATCTAAGCATTAGATGTTCCTTGCTTACTCCGCTTCATGTGGGATACATCATTCAGTTAAATAATGCTAGACTGCGTAGAAACAGTTGTGGTGCAACAAAACAATGTTTGAGTATAAGCACAAGGCTTGTGGATGCGCTTCCCACTCGGAGGAATTGACTAACTTGTTTTCTCGCTTAAGTAATTAGGAAAAGTAAGGTTTTAAGTACGTCTTTACTTAACACACAATATTGATGTTTTGAAAATTTCGAAAATTGGACCTAAAGTAGGGAACAAACTGTTTTAATATTGCCACTTATTTTCCTAAGCTGCTATGTGAGATACATATTGGATTTGATTTGATTGCTTACACTATTTTTCCATTCAATTATTTAGTTCGAAAAATTGTCTTTGAATACTATTCTTTGTGATTGTCTTAGTTCAGAGCAACTCAATTACGCAGACGCTATTCCTTAAGCCTTGTTACTATTTCGCCTCAATCCGAGAAAAATATAAGAAAAAACTAAGTTTCATTGCGAAATATAAAAACACTTCTTGTCCTAAGAAAAATATAATTTTCAGACGAGAAAGTTATTATTAGAAGATATTCTTTCTTCAAATTATAGTGGGCTTGCATTTTCAGTGGAAATATGGCTTAGGGTAGAGTAGATGTAAGGTTTTCTGTAGCAGTGGATCTAATCGTAACGTTTGTTTTGCTACAATGGGTACATTAAAATTGTAAAAAATGAAATATACCGGTTTCCACACGCAAAAATTAAATCCATAGCCAGAATGATAAAGAAATCTTTGAGATATTTCACTTGTGACTTTAAAGCTTTATCAATATTGTGAAAACCGGGAAATGAAAAAAAAAACATTCTGTGAGTGTGAATCGAAAACATCACCAACACTTACAACTTTACCTACTTCGCTGTACGTCACACACAGAGTGATGCTAAATAAAAAAGATAAAAATAATTTTTAAAAATATGCGAGCCTGATTATTTTTATTAAGCGCAAGTAAATTCTATAATACTTTAAAATTGTACCGGTCGCATTATTGGACAGGGCTTGGCGGCTACAAAACCTTTCAGTGCTCGCCACTGCCTTTTTAATCTTGTTAAGATCTTGTATTCTATACGACACGCCACAGAACTACGAATGGAGACAAAGAATATTTTTACCGATAGCATATAAGGATGTTATTATATAAATGTATAAACATATTATTTCATTGAACAGTCTGACCTCGTGCTTACAGTAAGTCATATCCTCTAATGATATTCTCACTATCTGAATATGTGGCACTTCAATACTGTGCGGTTAGTTCTATGCGCCACGCAATTGTGGAATGGTTCAAGTTTTCGACAGCAAGTATAACAAGATAGACGCGCCTGTTTAAGATACCCATCTTAAAAAGGCGCGTCTGTCTCCACTTTTAACCGACGATGATCACTTACTAAATAACTACCGTAATCTCATATTATCTTTATAAAGAAAACTATATAGTAACATTGCGGGATGAGTGGTGCGACAGAACATGGCGTTTGTCTATAACCAGAGCAGGGAAATAAAATTAGTTCATTTCCCCAGTGGAACTCAATCCACAACTACGGCGGTAACACGAAACATATAATATTTCAATTCTTCCAGCATTTCTTTATATCAGTATTTTAATTAAGTAATGTCTCTTGGAATTAGAATTCTGTTCAAAGAATGTCATTAACAGATAGAGCTATCAAATTAGTGTTTTTGAACAGCAGAATATACGAAATCTTTTTCTGTAATTAATATTTCACATTTACCTTAAAAAATACTTCATATCATGCAACTAAAACAATAAATTGCAGTAACACGTAATATTTTGAATTTAATAAGAATTAGAAAGCGAGGTGTCATACGGAAGATTCTCTTTGTCTACTTTATTATTTATTTATTACATGAAGGAAACATCAATATCATACAATTTTGTAGCATACCAAGTGTATGTCGTTATATATAATTATTTAATCTTAGCAAACTATTACGAACCTCTTCCGATGTTCCAAATTCTGCTATTTGAAATATTATATTAATTTGCTTATAAATTATAGTAATAATTTAGCTAACTAGAGGATTTGTAATAAAGACAAGATTTAGATGAAAACGGAATACGTACAGAATCACTTTGTTGTCCGTCTGTTCACTTCGCAAGGCCATTTATCTCAAGATTTCGCGCAGGTATCAAGCATTCATGAAATTAATATCAAACATTCAGGTAAACATCTAAGTTCCCTTCTCAATCAAAACGTATAGGGTACTTCACGTGGATCTACCGTTATATTTTAAAAAAAGTGAGAATTTTTAAAGATAAGGGAAAATAATCTAAAAGTGAAAACGGAACTCAACGCCACACTTCCTTTCTAACCAGGACGAGGAAAATGAAACTAATTAATTCCCCCGAGTGTGGTTCAAACTTATAACCGCTGCGTTTATAGTCAGACGCTATTCTACTGCGACCTTTACTTATCATTTATTGCAATTGCTGTAACAAAACCATTACAAAACACATAACAAACCATAATTAAAGTAATAATGATCTGTAACACAAGTTTAAAATCTTCTTGCAGTCTAGAATATACTCATATTTATTGTTTAATAAATAGTTCTTGCATTAATTACGTTTGCGGCAGTCGAGAGGTTGAAAAAAACCGAATAGTTATTAATTATTTATTAATTATATATTAATACATAAGTTTTATTGTGTATATATGTATAATGAAAAATACATATGTGCTTAAATTACATTATACCTTCTTTTTCGTCGTTGTTTATCTCTTTATAGATCCATTATTTAATATATAATTTAAAGTGTACGTGTTGCTGAACGAAGAACTATGATATCAAAAATCTAATAAATATTTTGCAAATAAAGGACAATACTATGGAACTTTCAAATGCTATACTAAAGAAGAAACACTCCAAGCCTCGCTCTTTTATGACTTCTCTGACCCAATTACCATATACGGCATGTATACAAACAGACATACACTCAATATACTCGTACATGTCTATATTATATAAGCAGCATTCTACGTTGAGGCCTTTACGTCGGACTTAAAGCGCCACGATTGTGTGTTCGATACAAATTAGAGCCAATGAAGTATTTTTTTTTCTAAGCTTCACTCTGGTAACAAGACAAGGCGTGTTGTTGAGTTCCGCTGATCAATACACGATTTCATGATTTAGAGGGTAATGTATTGATACTAGGTTATTTCTGTCTACGTAACACAGCGTCAAAACTTAAAAAGAATTATAACATTTGTACATACATTAAATAAAACCTCTTCTATTCCTGCAAACATATAGTCCACCTGGATAGAATTCGATCACTTCCAATGAATGCGGCACAATTTCAGTTCGAACTTCACAGCTTTCGAAAACGTCGAACGAATCGATTGTTGAATGCAAATTTTCTTAAAACAGACGCAAACCTAGTTCCAGAAGCGTTTTGTATTTTAATTCATTTTGCTGTTGTGCTGTTGACTAAAAATACAAGGATGAATCACTTCGGCCGAATATGATAGTTTGTGTCGAGGAAGTTAATCAATATTAAAATGTCAAACTTTAATAAGCCAACGTAATAATGAATACAAAATATGACGCGGTTTTGTAATATAAAATAACTGGAGCTTATCTGTTAATTGACTTCATTAGAGCTTTCAAACTAAAGCAGTAGTAAAAATTAAAACAGTGTAAAGTATTTTTTTTGGTAAATTAAGTATTTTCTTTGTATTTTATTCGTAAATACAGCACGTAAAAACTAACAAATGAATAAGAATAGTTGATTGAAGTTGATCTCTATAACATTCAAGTTGTAAGTGTAGTATTATGGCTTTAATTTTAACTCATAGGCCGTAAATTTCAAAGTTTTGGGTAAACTAGTAAACTACAGGGGAAAGGTTTTGTAGAAAAAAGATGTGCCTGTAAACGAATATATAGCGGCGAGATCTATAGACATATATGTTAGATGAAGTATGAACTCTCTCAATTATGTTTTACATTCATATACTTAACGTCAAAATAATTTTAATATAAAATTTCTGATAAACTGAAAAGGAAAAGAATAAACAAATTCCGGGTTGAGATAATATTAAATCAACCTGAATAAGTGATTTTACCATTATTATATTATCCAGGAATATTCTTATAAATAATTTAAACTTGCAATGAGATGTTGTTATCAAAAGTAGTAGTATAATTTGACATTTTCCTTATATTTTGTATGTAATATTATTTTTGGGTAACATGGGCAGGAAGAACAATAAAAGGCTTGTATGTTGCGTGAAGGATAGAGGAGTCCAATGCCGCGATTAACTTTACCAGTTCAAGGATGTAATCATGCGTCCCTTGATATTATTAGGAAAGTTATTATATAGTATTATATTAAGATGAATTGTCAAATCGTATCGAAATTGAGGGATTGTGAACAATAGCTTCACCTGAACGTTCTTCTAATTCGACATAATAAATCCTTTCATAAAAGCTGCGATAAAATTGCAGATAAACCTTTCAATACGAACCAATTGGAAAATATTGTTAGGAATGTAATATTTCTTATGTTACTTTTGTGATATATCAGAAAGCATAATAAATATATTGCAATTCCTCGAAGTTCATAGACAGAGAAGAAAATAAATTACGGTGTTAAGTAAAAAATTGTAATAGAAACTTAAACATTTTTATACACTTGTATTGAGCAAAGATAATCTCATGATACATCGCTCCTGTTTTGAATAATTGATTATATAAATAATTAAAATATACGCAGATAATAAAAGTGGTATCAATAGATACACCGTCCTATTTGATTTGCGCTCAGGAATATGAATTATTTTTATTTCTTTTAGTCCGCTAATAAGACACAGGTCCCAACGCTCAATACTCAATGTCTCCAATAACTAGACGGCTGCGAAGTGGACTAAATCATTTTCATTACTTAAAATATTAGTCATAAAATAATATTTTTTCTTATCTTAGAGGAAGAATCACTATTACTTGTATATGAAAATTTGGTTGCAAAATCAAATTTAAAGGCCGCGGTAACAATCGTAACTCATAGAGGGAAATTCTCGTTAGTCTGTCGCACGAAAACATGTATTTTGGTTGACCGAGAGAGCATCTTCACGTTCTCCTTATATTCTAGAACTTTAAGGTAATTGGATTAGTTAACCTTAATTTACTTCGAACGTCGTTTATTGTTGGAGCCACTGTTAACTGGTTCACTGGAACTGTAATCGCTACATAGTTTGACTGTTTATTTCAAATTTCAAATTAAAATTGTAACTGAATAGTCTTGCAGCCTCCTTTATGTTTATAGATTATAAATTAATTTTGAAACAAGAAAATGAAAGATAGTTTTAAAATTGAAGCTAAAATAATAATTGTAACATAGTATCCACGAGTTTCATACAATATGTGGTAAAATTAAGCATAAATGCGTATCTTTTAATTGTGTTGAGTAATATTATTCTTCGCTCTAACTAATAATAATTTATAGCGGAGTTGATGAAATAAAAAATATAGTAAATTCCATAAAATTTTCACGATTGTGTGAAATTCGCGTGTCGAAGCTTACCTTTATATTAATTCCCATAAGGAAAATTTATTTAAAAATCTACTTAAGTTATTGTATCTGATTTATTTATTTGCAGCTTAAACTCTGTCAGTAACTTGCAATTTTCCTAATTTTTGTATGTAATTTTTAGAGTGTTATAATATTACAATTTCAATTTTTTACGTGATAAACCAGAAAAATCCCTTAATAAAATGAAACGAGCCGAGAGTCTGCCGCCTTTTATGTTTGTGTTTGGCACGCTGAACGATTTTTGCAAAGAATTTCTTGTTAATCAAAATAAAAAGCTAATATTGTGCAATAACAGAAATTATCGGAGCCTGAATTTAAATATATATCAGTCAGTAGTCAACATTATACAAAATAAGTAAGGTAAATGGGAGAGCATTTATTAATATTGTTCGTTAAGTAACGTCACAATTGAGGTATCTAAAATTGACAACATTATGTTAATTGTTTTTTTGAATTAGTCGCGGGTACAACTTTTTATGTTTTTTTTTTAACTTAAAATCAGATAAAGTCGAATAGTCAAATGCTGTTCAGCTGCCCCACGATCTTTTTATAATAAAGTTTGACTTAAACAAGTATATAGTATACAACCAACACACAAACACCATGTGTTTGTGTGTTGGTTTAATACTACATATTTGGTAGCTTCACTTGAAAGGATTTCATTATATTACTGATAAAATAAAATGTGTCAGTGTCTTGTCCCAAGGTACCCTCAGCTATACGTAGTATACTAGCTAAAACAAATGAACATTATTAAACATTTATGACGTTTCATTTTCGTAGATAAAGCTTAGGTCTACGTTAAAGACAATTTACCAATCAGTTCTACTCGTTTTGATAACAACACTATTTTTTTCAGTTTAGATAAGAGAGCACCAAGCGCCTTCACGACTGTCATTAATTTCTTTACAAATGGCCTTCGGGAAGTGTTATTAGAGTAACCTTTCACTACTGTATTCTAGTAGTTTATTTAAGAAATCCGTCTGTCTCTAACTACTGAGTCTTATTTCATATATTGACTTTCTGTTCTATTGTACCTCATTCTCCTGGCGTGCCAATACCACTTGAGCACTTTTTTCTTTATTCTCATCTTGATATCCTCATTAGTAACAGATAGTATATTGGCCTCTTGATTGTCTGTTTTACAAAATTTTCTGACTTTGCATATCGTACAGAGATCGCTTATCACAGCATTCATATTTCTTTTAGCGCTCTTCTGTAATATGTATATAGTAAATTGCACAAGTTCTTTAAGAACAAAAAGCTCAACATTTTTCTATACAATATACGAGTAGTCATAACTCATACAAATGTAATCGCAAGTAGGTAAGTTAGCTTTGTGACTTCACTTGTAGCGTCGTGGAAATGTTTTCAGTAAACGTAAATCAATGTCAACCACCTCATGAATGTCGCTGTATATCAGAATTTGTCATGACTCGAGAAGAAAGTGTGAAAAATATTCCAAAGTATCAATGTATTTTATAAAGTAGTACTCTACTTTATAAAATACATTGATTGTTGTATTTCTAGTGATTTATTTATATTTTCTGTTTTATTTCAGCTTCACGTTGTATACTGCACATGGAGGGGTAGGTAAAGGAAACTTGGAAATCAAATTTGAGGAATTGCGCGTTGTAAACATTTCAATTTTTCAAGTCAAAATTTTCAAATCGCGCGAAAGTTGTGCAAAATATTTGATTTATTACAGGTAGTTATCAAATTGAAACAATATGTTATTTTTTTTAATAAAATTAAATGAAAAATGTTTAGCAAATATTGAACTATTCAAAGTGTACGTACAATTTAATACAACAAAGCTTTCAAACATTTTTAAAAGCTTTGAGTCATTATTAAGTAACGAGAAATAAATGAAAATTCGTAAACTACTACAACAAATTTAGTATACATATCAAAATAAAATGGGCCTTACTGAATGTCGGTGTGCCGTTAAGGTTTAATTATTTAGAGAAAGTGGGAATTAACTTACTTACTTATTTAGACGAGAGGCAGAGAACCGTGTATCTTGATATAAGATCTCTCTGTGCGACTCAGCTTTTGCCAAGAACCTGTACAGTTTATATGATGCCATTAACTAAAACAGGCTGTAAAATATATAAATAAGTTGCAAACCAACGTACTGGATGCAATAAATACAGTTTACAAAATATAAGCGGTTTCTTCAAAAAAAACTATCAATGCATTCAATTATTCATATTGAATTTCAACTGATTTTTTTTCCTTTTATAATTTAGATATGAATGTATTAAAGATAATAAAATACAATTTATAAAAGCTTAAATATGTAATTTACTTATTGCTTATATATTGGTCACTAGTAAATATTAAATTTATGACTTTCCGTGGTCTCATTAATGATGAATGCTGCACTCGATAGCCATCGTGGTACAGCGGGACAACGTTGACACGTTAAGCACCACGGCCCCGGGTTCGCTGTCCACTAGTAACAAAATAACGCACGGCGTTGATATTCGCAATACATACTAACATACCTACACACACGCAGACGCACACAATTATTGTTTCGGAAAACGAGAAATCTTATATTTTAACACTAGGTTCCCTTTGCATGCCTGTTATATACGAGACACCAACAAGCTAATTTTATATATAAAACTAATATTTACTTATAGCAGAAAATACATCAATTAAATACATTGTTGTCGCAGTTTTCTTTTTTTACCATATTTTATTTCTTGAAAAAAATACTTCCGCCTTGGTGTACAAATCATCAAAACAATGAAGGCGGCCTTATAATCTGCAGTTTTAGTCTCAAGACGTCAGAATTCAAATCCTTTTCGTACAATTTTTTTGTACAAAAAATACTTTTGTGGTATGGCTGAGATTTAAAAAAAAATAAATATGAGTTGATAATACTCCAATTATAACTACTGTTATATAATATTGTAGATATCAACGTGCTACAGTGCTACAGTGTCTCCATACCTCCATTGCCTTGACTGTTGTCATTTAATTCATACACCCATCTACGGCTCCTCAATTTTTTTATAATAATCTAAAAGCTACTATTGGATGCCACTCTTAGTATGTATAAATCAATTTAAATAAGTAGATTTAGATGCATGGCGTAGACTTCTGGTATCTACTTGTTCTTCTTGGTCGTTACACTATTCACAGAGTGAATGTAATCGCTACGGGTAATTCGACATCGGTCCCATGGCATTTTAGAACTTTTTTCATTTTGTCCATGACAAATTAAAAAAGTCTACAGATTTTCGTTCACCTCTTAATCTCGTCCACGCATCCAACTTTGTGAAATATTAAAACTCTAAAATAAACGTACGATGGTACTACTTTGCAACAGGTCGGTATCGTCCGCTCACACCATCCATCCAATCTTCGAGGGTCTTTCTCATAATGAGCTCAGTATATATGGACTCCTGCACAAGGATGGAAATCACCAGACAATATATCTGTTCTTACTGACGCAGTACAATCGTCGTAGAGACTTCGCAGGATATGCATAAGATGTTTCGGAGTGCCCATTTCTAGAAGACTGCCTGTTTCTAGAAGATTTTCCAAAGACAGGCCATCTCACCGAATAAAAAGCTTTAGAGAAGTCAACAAAGCATTGGTATGTCGACTTGTTCTCTTTCGGCTTTTTTGAGAGTACCGGTATCAGAACACTCAAATATAAATAATGCCTTTTTATAAGTTAAATAAATGAATAATTGGTAAATATTTGTATAAAAATTACATAATTAATAGAATTCTTATACTTGACTATGACTATCTTATAATAAAATAGACAGTACCTGTGTTCTATATTAAGGCAATAATTTTTTCATCGCTAACCACGCGTGATGGTTGTGGATTCAAAGCTAATAAATATGATAATATCGAGGTCTCAACGTAAAAACAACACAAAATTGAAAATATAGTTATATAAAACAATAGTCAAATTAACATCCTTACTTTACTTAGATAGCAGATCTTACAAAGTTTCAGTGTTATAATATTTGTAAAGTTACCTACCTGGCCGCCTTGTACCGAGGGGGCACTTACTGTAGAGCGCATTCAATTGAACTGTAACTAGAACTAAGCTCTTATTTTCTAACGAATATTGTTAAACTAAAACAATTTTAAACAATATATTTTACAAGAACAAATAGTATGTAGTATTCTTTTATATATTGAAGTTATCACGATTTAACTTCTTACCAAAACGAAGAAACGAAAATAATTCATCCTTCCAAATAGGAAGCCATGACGTGGTTTTTCCTTAATATTTTAGTTATTTATAGTATAAAAGATGACTTATTTTATATTATAATAGTGTTTTCAAATAAAATGACCGCGGCGTCATACAACAAGCATATAAATTACACGTGAAAGCGACGTACGAAGCGGAAAATGACTCGTTTATAATAAATGTGGCGATGACGTAAACACTGGAAGCTTTATTTATAATTAGCTTAACATCGCTTTGGCTTATTTGTAGTGGTATTTCTTATGACCATACAAGAAATAACAACTCAAATAAGCTTGGTTAATCTTTGGTTTACGAACCTCTCATATATTACAAAAAGAAGTATTTTGACAATAGGCTATATATTTGATACATTTTCTAACTGTTATTTCTCACTAAAAATAGAATTTGTACATTGCTCAGTGCATTGTAGAAATTTGACATAATCACATACTTTTTCTTTTCTTTATATTATTATTTCCTTTCTATATATTATCTGTTATATTATTTCTATCTTAGGAAAAATAGGTTATTTTTTATTATAAAAAGTAGTAAAATATATTCTTCTCAACATTACAAAAACTTTTTAGCCACTGTGAAATATAATATTATGCTTATGAATTTTAAAAGAACCCGCGTATATAAATGTAAAACTTGACAAATTGAATTAGAAAAGTTTTCCACCGCTACTCTGAGAGTTTTGTCAAATGTTAAAACTCTAATTACTCTGTTATTTTTAATAAAAATGACTTTTAAAAATTCTATGTAAATTTGGTCAATTAATATATATGCGATAAATTACAGGCACTGACTGTATACATTTGTATACATTTGTTGTACTGAACAATGAAAAATATAAATAATATTTGATGTTTCAGACATTTAACCTTTTTCATCTTCGTAAAATTCTTCACAGTTGTGTGAACTTTTTGTATTTATAATAAGTCAT
>DWMZ01001029.1:0-18083 GCA_018249855.1 Eueides tales michaeli
GAAAAAGAATTCGTATAGTAGGAAGAAGAGTGGCTAGGGATTTTAAGAGACAAGGTTTGCTTGGAGCGGAGGGAGAAATCATGTGATTCACATAAAAATTAATTCCTTTAAGGTATGTAATTTAGATAATTTAGAAATGTGATCGTATTTGCGTAGTCAAAAAATAAACCGTATGCAGACATTTTGGAGACGCTCAAGTTTATCTAATTGCTCCTCTTTTACTACAAAGTATTACAAAAACCACAAAGTATTCATTTGTAATAAAGCGAAAAAAATATATAATCCCTCGGTGGGTTTAGATTTATAAATAATTAGATTTTTAAGAAATTGTATAAATATTTAACCGTAAAAAAATATTTTATAAAAAAAGTCTATAAATAAATATTCCTCTAAATATCTTAAAAGATAATATACATATATAATATGCATATTTAATGCACAGTAAGAACCAAATGCAAAATAACCGTTACAGGGAGGAGCCGAGAATTGACACATATTTCTCACTACCGTAAGTGTCATCAACAATTTAACTATCTACCAAAAACAAGGTTAACAAATACTATAAAAGCTATTACTCTACTTTTTAATTAGAAATGTAATGTATACGACACCTCATGCATATGATGATGATTCAGTGCTTATGTATTTATATAATTAGTGTTTTCACTAAATAGTCACTCCAATTACGTTGTTCAAAACAACAAGTGTTGAAATTTTTATTTGTAAGTACTCGTATAATCGATTAGAAAGTATTTTTTGTTCTGCACCATTTAATTTTTAGTGGATTCAGATCTCCGGTAAATATCGCTTGAATTATATTGTAAAATGAGATTGATTATTTAAATGGAAAGTTAAATGTATTTATTCTGTTAATTATTGCTTAAGCAAATTATTTTTTTTTTGGCATTTTAACAAATGAACATATAAAAGCTTTCTTATTTTTTAGTTAAATAATATTTCTACATACTACATCTTTAAACTCTATCCCGGACATGGCTGGGTAGGCAGAGTGAACTTGGAAACTCAGTGTTCCACACTTTCCGTCTAATATATGTCATGTTTTAAGTGGCGAAATTAATTTTACCTCATTACCAGACTATAGAAATGATAAAAGAAATTAATTATTAAATGAAAGGTGATGGAATCTACAATCTGCGGCGCTTACAGGCGCAAACTTGGCCCCTGCCTCACGACAGGTTTCTATAATAATAAATTATACAACTTTATATTTCAGAAAATATGTCAATAAAAAGCATTACACTAGTACTTCTGCTAATTTATATCGTTCGAGCGCAGAGACCGTTTTACGCGGGACTGCGTCCATTCGGATATCCTCAAGTGGTAGCTAATGAAATTTCTAACCAATTTAACGAAAATAAAGGAATTTCTGCATCAGTACTAGGAGCACAATAATTTATGGAACTTAACAAAGAACATTATAAAGAACTACAGGATCATCCGAAGACTTATCCTCTTAGACCAAGTTTCTTTGCACAAAAATTAGATGTGGTTGATTAAAAATAACGATGCATGTTTTTTCTAAGTGGCTTTCATACATATTTTGATATATAAACATTAATCAGATTAATCATTAATCAGATACTTATATAGGTGTGAGGCAGTAACTTTAGTCACGAATGAAGCAGTAACATTAGTGAACTGGTGAAAAATTGTTTGACATTCAAAAAACGAAGCTTGTAACTTCTTATTTTGAATAAACATATTTGAATTTAAATATAATATTTATAAATACATATTTTCTGTTAATATAAATTATTAATTAAAACAATGTAATATAAATTATAAATTAAAAAAATATTTATTAAAACAATGTAAATTTACTAAAGTTTATTATTTTATTTTATACAATCTTGTGTAAAGCAGGTGAAGCATGTAGGTTCCTTTGACGATATGAAAAAACGCTGTACTGTAAGAAATATTTTGAAATCATGCATAATATTTTCAAAAATATAAGTACAAATTAATAGTATTTTAAAAAAGTGAATAAGTGAAGTAGTTATTATTTTCATTCATAATATAGTTATAATCACTTATATTTACTTTATTTATTCATGCTAAATGGCAAAAAAGCGTAGATACCGTTTTTTGAACCGATAAACGGTTTTCGAAGAGATGATGGTTCTGAATAGTTGATTAAAGTTAAAAATACTTAGGAAGATATTTGCCCGATGAAAATATTAACTCCTTAAGATTTTTTTTAGGGTATAGGTATGGACTACAAACATATAAACAGAATTCTTATAGGATCACTTTGTTATACGTTTGTCCCTCTGCCTATTAAACTTATCCATTTATTTGGATATCTTTTATTACAAATAGAATTTAAGTCATAGAAAAAATCAAGCTAATTTAAGAAATTGAAAAAATAACATTTAATGCGTAAACGAAATCTACACGGTAGTTTTAGTTTATACTAAATTTAAAAGCTACCGCTACCTAAAAGCAGTTCTTTAGAATCATCATTTGGCAAGAGGGAATGCTATTTATTTAATATTTTTACTATTTTAAAAGTGTTATTCCGCACTTAGGTAAGAAAATACTAAATTTAAAAGCGAAAATTTGCAAAAATCTCACTACAGAGATGCTAACAACTTAAATAAGTTGTAACAAGAGTATAAGAATTTCTCCGTATATGTTGATAATGACGTATGGCTTAGTTAGTCAGAGCGCTTGGATGGTTCCCAAGAGGCGCAGGTTGAAATCCTGCTACGTTTAAAGTTTTTATACGCTCTTAAATTTTAAAATTTAGTACTTTCTTTCCTAAGTGTGGAATAACACATTGAAAATACTAAAAATACTTTTGGTTTTCTTACAGTTATAAAATTTCCTGCGGAATGAAGACTGATAATATAAATAAAGGGAAAAAATAAAAAATGGAAACCTAGTTGTTAATTTAATACAAAATTAGTGCATATTCTCGCAAGCATAAGTTTGTCAATTTTTATAAATTGTACTATCCGTTGGCCTACAGTTCTGAAATTGATACGGAATCCTCGGTGTGGTACTCTGATTAACATTTGCCAGAGCAAAGAGACATAGACAGACATTAAATATTTAACTTCAAAATATCAAGCACTTCATGTATTCATTTCTTGTACCTTCTATATTCCCTTGAATTACAAAAAAATAAGCGTCCTAGTTAACGTATTGAAAATATACAAGCATTTAGCACCATTAAGCACCGTTTTTGTTGCATTTTTTGTCAAATTTGCGTAACCAAACCGTAAGGACAGGTAAAGAGACTTAATGTTTTAAAATTTAGCTACAATATAAATGGAGGAAAATAACCAGGAAGTAAAAATTCATCAAAAAAATAAAAGGAAACTTTTACGTTCGTCGCTATAAAACGTACTTCTCGTTGACAATCATGAAATTAGTACGAAAGTCCGTCTCACACTTGACTGATTTTTGTATTTTTACTCAATTTTTTAGTTTAATTTCTTTATTAACTGTAGTACTTTTTAACAATTCATCCCCCCTAGAGAGTCTCGTTTACCATCAAACGTTTTTTCATTGTGTCATGACGGCACCAAATATTTTTATTATAATTTTTTTTATTGTGCTTACACATCGTTTTACTAAATACGGATAATTATAACTACAACATAAAATTAAAAGTAAGCCCCATACATTATAATGAAATATGACTTATATTTAACAACAAAACTGATGAAAACTGTACATAAGAAATATATTCCCATAATAAGTATTTATTAGAAAACAATGGTCCTCTCTCAAGAAACTGGCATATTCAATTATTCGATATTCACACATGACTTCATTCTGGTCGCAGTCACTGTACAATATACACCGTTTCTTATTTGTACTATTGAGAAAATAAATTCAATTACTATAGTGATTATTTTGGTAGTATTTTATTATTATATTGAGTTGAACGTAATATTTGAGTTATTTCTAATTAAATAACATAATATAGAAAATTATTCCTAAGACATTAGACCGCCGTGTCACTGAAGTATGCACTTGTATTGTAATCGACATGTGTCGATTTCCAATCGGGGAAATATTATATATATTCATTTCTTCGTAACGAGGTAAAGTGTGGCGGCACTCTGTAAGCATTGTTGAACTTGCTGTCTATACTATGATTTGTGATTATGAGTACATTTTAGGTTTATATGTTTTGTTATATGTCCTGATTGTATCACAAATTATTAAAACAGTTTTTAGGGTTTCCTATCTTCAATGAAAACAACGAAAGCGTCAAAATATCACTCTTTTATCCATCTATTCTCTGTCAACGTGTATTAAGCGAAGAAATGAAAATATTAAATATTTTATTACATATATGACAATATGACATATTTCATTTCTTCAAGTGGAGATTGAACCCAGAACCTTTTACTCTCACAGTCACACGCTTGTACTTCTGCGCCACGACAGGCCTCACTTACTACAAAGACGACGGGCTTTACATACTAAAACATACAATTAAATTTGTCAATCTTTAAAACTTGTATTTCTTGTCTTGTCTTTGTCGTTCAACAAATACTGAAATTGGTACGGAAACCTCTGTCTGTGGGCAAGACGGTTCGCATTTGGCAATTTTTTTGTCTATCTTAAGATTATCGTAGTGCTGCATCTAATATTGCAGGGAAGTTTTGAACTACTAAATACTGTACGTATTATTAAAACGATAACTTAAGGATTTTTATTCCAATAATATTGTTCTATAATTATAAATGCATACTTACATCACATACAGGCACATTATGCTTATTCTTATAAAAAATAGGTATTTTGCTCAAAGATTATACTAATACGTAATGTTTATTATCATTTAATTCTGGACACTTAAAGCAATTATGTTTTTTTTTATTGATATAAGAAAAAGTCAGATGAGTGGTGTAAGGTATTAATAATTCAAGGCTGAGTAAATTGTTAATAAAATTAATGTGCCTCTGTATTTTTTTTTCTTATTCCCCGCAAAGTGTATAAAGATAATACTACAGAACAACGCTTACAGCAAAAAAATTCGCTTATAAATTTATAACTTCAATGTTTTTATTTATAATATATTGTTTTAATGTTAATTTTATAATTTCAAGTTTGAGACATTATTTTTCTGCCTATTACTGTTAGATTGGTATCCCAACCACTCACACCTTTGTAAATCTAATATTGGCTGAAAATGCTTGGTCTTAAGCTATATGTTTGTGGATTATTGCGTAAATCTTCATATTGTTTCCAATTAAGATACCAAAACGGTTGTTTATCGACAGGATATGACTCTATTCTCTTTATAAGATCTACATCTCCTCTCGCTTCGATCGGTAACGGTCCGTAATGATCATCAGTAGAGGTTGTAGAAGATTTCACATCAGGGTAACCTATGGGCCGACGCCCCGCGTAAAAAGGCCTTTGTGCGTCTACCATAATACATAATAGAAGTATGAAAAATTTCGTCAGCTTCAGCATTACCTGAAATATAGTTGATATATACACTAACTTTTTTCAATATATCTTACATTAAAAATACAATATACATTTTTTTTTCATTTTTTCCAGCTTCACGCTGCATCTCTCACATAGTAGGGTAGGCTTGGGAACTTAGTGATAAGACACTCCGTTTCCCACTTTCCATACAATAAACATATTTGTATAATTATGTCAACTTTTGACATGCAACAGTAATCACATTAAATATTCAGCTTCACGCTGTATCCCGCACATGGCAGGGTAAGCAGAGGGAACTTGGGAGCCTAGTCACTCCGTTCAACTTCCGTTCCGCACTTTCCGCCGAATTTGAGGCATTGCGTGTTGAGTGGCGGAACTCAACGCCGCGCTTTTGCCTTATTACCAGAGCGAAGAAATGAAACATTAAATATTTAAATTATAAATATTAAATATTTTATTTCGTCGTGTGGGGATCGAACCTGTCGGTTACAGTCACACCCTTGTGGCGCTGCGCCACGACAGGCCTCAACCTATAAAGCTTATTGGAACTTAATTTTATATGATTTTTAATTTATTTATATCACAAATGTCTACAATATATGTAAATAATTTATTAAGAGCAGAAAATACACTTCACAGAATATCAATAATCTTTTTAGTATGTACATTATAAAAATATTAAAGTATGTAATACTTCAATATTTAAATAGACCTGTCGTGACGCAGTGGCACAAGTGTGAGACTATAAATGCCATTGTGGATCCAAATTCCACTCGAAGATATGAAATAATTATTATTATCATTTTCTTACTTTGGTAACGAGACATACGCAGTGGCTCAATAATTCAGCAGAAAGTGAAAAACGGAAATGTTATAATGGGAACGGAGTTACTTAACACTAGCTTCTCTAGTTCCCTCTGCCTACTCCTCTGTGTGCGGAAAGCAAAGCAAAACAAGTGAAAGCAAGCTTGAAGCTGTAAAATAATGTAAGAGACCAAATTTTACCTTTTCCTGTGGAACGGTCTTTTTGAAATGATTAGTTGATATAAGCTACAATATACTGTGAAATTTTAACTTGAATAAATCTTGGAAAGATTACTGAACAAGCGATAAGTAAATTACAGAAGTGAAAGGTTATTTCTCCTACAAATAAAAATAACTACATAAATCTTTTCATACATAACTTCTATAAACACCGACGTAAAAACTTGCCGCCTTTACGACATGTGAATTTTGATTTCTTCGTTACTTTGACGTTTGGTAAAATTATTACAAAAATAATACTTCAATGTGCTCAATAGTAACATAACTTCTAATGCGGCAAAGGTTTATTTTTTTAGAAATTGTACTAAAATATAACCGTCACGCGATTTCTTATTTTATTTATTTAAAAATAAATCATTACATTTTAAGTTCAAACTGCTAATTTTTATCATCAGGCATCAATCCAAACATAAACCTAATAGTCCAGTACAACTTAGAAGTACACTCATTTGCCAATATAATAAAGCCCGAATGTGAGAAAATAAGGACTAAAATTAAAAGATTGAATTATTAAAGTGAACACAGAACTCGATACTCATATAGACTCACTTTTTCTTGTTGATAGAGTAGAGAATGACACATTAGTCAACATTCAACTCGCCTCTCATTTCCACGTACATGTTTTTGATAGAACATTATATCAGCATATATTAAAACTCAACAAGTTTCAGTGGGATAGTTGTCTTGTTTTCAATATTCTGTGTCAGATATCTTAATATCGTTAGCACTTTATGTCACTTATAAGAGTTTTTCTTAGAGACCTTTAATGTAAACCATCAGGCACACAGGTTCGTTCTTTCGAACAAAGATTTTCATATTTTTTTTTATTGATCGTAATTTTGACCCTCTTTGTTTTAAATGTTAAATGTAAACTTCAAAAATCTATTATAGTTGTAAATTCATTTATTTTTAGAGTACAAAACTGCATTTAAAAATTGAGAAAAAATAAAAAAAGTCTCTTCAGTTTCAAATGATATAACCGTATATATATTTTAAAAAAACCGATGAAATAGTACAATTTATAAAATTAACTAACTTACGTTTGTGAGAATATGCACCCATTTTGTATGAAATCGATTAGAAATATAAAATTATAACGATTTTTCTTTAGAAATAGCTATAAGTTTCCACTTTTTGATTTATAAGTCTTTATATATCATAATAAATTTTGTGTAGGTAAACGAAATGTATTTGGAGATCGACTAAGCGATAAAAATTTTTTTTCATTCCGTTGACTTAGAAGTTTGATTTTTTCTACGCTACTTTCCATTTACATTATTAACCTGAAATACCTGAAATCTGGATCCTCTAAGGTGTCGAGTTCTGTGTTCACTTTAATCATTTTTTTTTAATTTAAGTCCTTATTTTCTCACATTCAGGCTTTATTATATTGGCAAATGAGTGTACTTCTAAGTTGTACTGGACTATTAGGTTTATGTTTGGATTGATGCCTGATGATAAAAATTAGCAGATTGAACTTAAAATGTAATGATTTATTTTTAAATAAATAAATAAATGAAATAAATAAATATTCTGTGTATTTTCGACGCGTCTATCTGTTGCCGCTATAAACAGCGAGCAAAAAAAGACACTATTGAAGAGAGATTGTTGAGAGACAGACAGAGGGACACCGGGGCCTTAATAAAAGCGGAACCGTTTTTACCCTAAAAACATTCTTTAAATAAATTCAGAAAATTAACCTTTTATAATTTTTTGTCGGAACTGTGATGGTTGTATATTCTATGAGTAATTTGATTATACTATGTATAATGTTATAAGAGGCGATACAAAACGATTAAATTAGTTTCTTTGAATTCTTTAAGTGAGTATTATTATACCAATGTTACGGTATCCAAATCGGAAATTTAACAGTATAAAAATGACGCCACCATGGAATAGTCTGTACCTATAATACATCTGTAACCGATTAGTTTTAGTACATGGAAGATATATTTAGAAAATCTTATAGGAGACATTAGTGAATGTAATAGGGCCCAAAATAGTAATTTTTAAAATTTTCTTTTCAGTACGTTTGTGCTTTTATGTATCATGGTTAGTGTGTTTGTACGCGCTAATCTCAAAAACGGCTAAGCAGATTTTAATGTAGCTACTTCTTTATATTGGCAACCTTCCCTCAACATTTTGTGTTTATTTTATGTAAACCAGGAAAAGTTCGATAAAACTGCTACTAAATTTTTAATAATTTAGCTAAAATTTTAGTTTTCAATGTATTTGTCTTAAATTGTTTTAAAAGTGATAATGTTATTAGAACAAGTGTAATATACATGTGCAACAGCCATAGGCTACGTTGCGTTCACATTCATTTCACAGTAATATACTAGCTACAGAAAAAGATGCCCGTTTAATTATTTCCGGAATATCTCCTAATGCGCACCAAATTTTAAAAACACAAAAATTTGAAATTAGCAAGCGGCAAAGACCAACAATCAATTACTTTACTTATTTAATTATTTATATACACTTTATTGTACACTACAAATGGAAATAAAAACTAATTATAATAGTAAATAAAAACATTTTTTGAAGCGCAAAAGGCAGTCTTATTGCTAATTTCTTCCAGACAACGTTTGGATCACGAAATATAAAAAACAAAAATAAATAGTGGGTTGTGGAATTATACATACATACATATATGATACTATACATAAACATAATACATAGATAAATATAAAACAGTCAAATACATAACTTTATATAATTTAAAAAAAAAATACTATAATATATAATATATATTGACATTCTTTACCTTCATTAACTAAGAATCTAATGATTAATTTCTTAAATTAAAATGTACATAGCGCGAGTGCCTTAATGATTTTTTTTTAAATGTAATGATTAACTAATTATTTTTTTACAGCTACTGTTATTTTTTGACAAAATTTTATATATTGCTAAAGATTCCTTTTGATTAATCTGGTATTACCAGATTAATCAACCCTACCCGAAGTTACCTTATTTTTGTACATATGACAAATGTTAATAATAGTTCCTCTAAACTGCATTTCTCTATTTACGAATATTTTTTATAGACTGCCAAAAAGCGCTCTCATCGAAAATGCTTTGAAAACACTCTCCTCTAAAACAAATTCCAAGTCCTTGATGAAAAAAATATAGCTATTAGACTAATCTACATATTAATAAATAAATATTGACTTTTACTGTACAACAGCGTTAATCCAAACTTAAGAAAAATCATACTTGTTCAGAAAAGGTATAAAAATTTTAACGTGGTGAGATTTGAGCCCGCACCTCTTGGAGTCTACCCAAACGAGGGCAGAGACCAATAAGCAATATGCTACGTCGAATTTCTTATATGATTTTGTTACAACTTATTTATGTTGTATCTTATTTATTTTGTAACTTATTTATCTTGTACGTAAAAATCTTATTTACAAATTTCCGTTACCCAAAAGACAATTCCTAAGAATTATTTTTTTGGCAAGAGAAAATGGTGTTAATAAATATATTTACTGATTTAAAGATGTTAATCTTTGAGGCCTATCTTAGCTCAGTGGTACAACTGTACAGGCGACAGGTTTTGGGTTTGATCACCACTCGAGGAAACGAAATATTTGATATTGATATTTAAATATTTAATGTCCTTATTTTTTCGCTTTGGTAAAAAGCCGCCACGCAACACGCTATGACTCAAATTTGGCGGAAAATGGGGAATGCAACGGAGTGTCTTAACGCTAAATTTCCAAATTCCCTCTGCCTATCCTACCAAGTGTGGGATACCGCGTGAAGCTTAAAGTTTTAATTCGCACTTAAGAAAGAAAAATACAAACGAGGTAGCGGAAATTTGTAAAATTTTTGAATTAATTATAACAGGAGGCTAAAATAATAGAAAAAATATTAATATTCAAAATAATTTTATTCAACGAGTAGCATATTAGATGTATATGTATAAAAAATAAAAATAATTTTCTTAAAAATAGGTTTCTTTTATAAGTGTATGGGAAAGCCTGAACTAACAAGATGATTTTTTATATACTGGAGTCAATCAATAACAAGTTAAACTGGACTAATTTAGGAATAAAAATAGAAAATGCCTATCTAAGTCACCTGCGATTCGCAGATGATCAGGTGGCTGGGACTATAATTTTTAATCTTAATAAAAATATTTTTTAGAATAGTAGTAAAATAGTATTTTCTGTATGGCACTTCCAATTATATTCAAAAGTATATTAAATGCATTAATCGCTTATATCATTATCTTTGGCAAGTAGCTTATTCTGTGTAAGCTAGGGCGTTTTATTAAACAAAGTTATTATCAATAAAAACGCTTCGTCTCCATGGATAACTTTGAGGATTTCTTCTTAAAGCTTCGTATTGCCTCCAATTCAGATACCAGAAAGGTTGGCTATCTACTGGCATGGCTTTTACCCTGTTTATAAAATTAATATCTCCTCGAGCCTCTATAGGAGTATCTACATTTCTGGTGAATCTGTTCGTCAATACGTCATTTGATATAACGGAAGGATATCCAATTGCCCTAAAGCCAGCGTAAGAAGGCCTTTGTGCTCCAACAATGTAAACTAGTGAAAGTAGTACTACGATCTTGTATATTGCCATTTTATCTGAAAGAATAGAATATAATATATTAGTAAATGCCAAAATAATACATCGTTGTTTTTACTCAATACTCTTAGCTTTAATATTATAAATATAAATTAGAAAAGACACAATATTTTCACGGGCCTTTGAAAAGCTTAAAGTCAAATTATTATTTTAAATATGTATTACTATAAACTTTATTCACCTTTATTCCAAAGAATATTAATTGTTATGTGAGTTGGAGATGGCTCGTCACTGTGAAGGACTCCGTTACTGTGAATTGAGTACGCGACGGACCGTATAAATATAGTAAACGCTTACTACCTTTTAGGTACGTCGTTGCGTTACTACGTCATAGCATTGAAGAGCTACAAATGATTTAGAAATGGTCATTTGCTGAAAGTAGCAATCATTCTAGTAATAAATTTGTCATCATTATATTATTATAAAAATTAAATTAATTTTTATAATTAGCAATCATAAGTGAGAACTAAGCATTTAGTTTAATAATTTAATCTTTTTTTACAAAATGAACATATATATGAATACAAAAAAATGTTGTTTTTGTACAATATGAAAATACAGATTTAGAAGAAAAAGTAAAGTAGAAGGTACCTGTTAAAACTCTGAATACTTTCATAAAAGTAGTTATTTATAAAAACGATTTTACATTTATTTCCACTATTACATTTATATAATGATTAACACAAAAATGCAATAAAAGGATAATTAGTAATAAATAATAATGTGTATTTAAGTGTTACATAATTAAAAAATGGAAACTATTTTAACACGACTTATATTAACAAACGCAAAAAGCTACACTTTTTGTACCTTCTACACCTATTCATTCTTAAGTACACGCAAAATCCCACTGACGCGTCATTTCATGTCGATGACGTTACAATCCTGTCTTACGCTTACTAACCGCTCTTTTAAAAGGATTGAGCTTTTCTTTGACGTCAGTGGGTCTTACTATTACTTTTTAAAAACTAATTAAACTTGGATTTTTAGAGTACGGTTAAGAGCAAAACCTTTAAGCTGTAGAGAATCTTGTGTGGATTATGTAATGAGGATTATATAATGATGAAAATGAGGATTATGTAATGACTCATATGCAATACTACTTGGATAAATGTATTTTCCAATGTTTCTTAAGATGACAATAATTTAATTGCGCATTAAAACATTTGTAAGGACAATAATTATATTATTTTCTTAATGTAATATTATATAATATTAAAGATATTTAGATCTAAGCAGAGAGAGAACTTAAGAAAGCACCTCTTCAGGACAGGCAAGGAACTTATCTCTGTGTCCGTGAGCACTGCAAATGTTTTCTGTACAGATTTAATAACTTTGTTGGCAACATTTAATATTTTATTTTCTCCGCCCTGGTAAGGAGACAAAGCGCGGCGTTGAGTCACTCAACGCGCAATGCCTCAAATTCGGCAAAAAGTGGAGAATGAAATGGAGTGTCTTAACACTAGGTTCCCAAGTTCCATCTGCCTAAGCCCATCACATTCAGGATGCAGTTTAAAGCTGAAAAAGAAAGATAAAATAATAATTTATATAGTAACAAACAATTTTTTGAATTTTTGTTTGTCTGTTCGTCTGTTTATACCAGCACTTCTTCTAAGCTACTGGACCAATTTCAATGATTTTTTTTCTGTTGTATTTCTATTTGGTCTGGGAAAGACTTAGGCTATATTTAATTTCGAAAACTTCCACACCTGATGAAGAACAGTAGGGGTCCATATAAACTATAAGAAATAATTAAATATGTCCATAATTAAAGTTGTAGAAGGTGATGAACATTTTAAAATGGCATATTAAAATTGAAAATCTGGAATATATGATGAACAATCTTAACAGTCCAAAAATATAAAAAAACATAAAAAAAGTAAAAAAAATTAAAAAAAAAATATTTTTTTTTTAAATTGTAGATTCGTGTTCTATTAGTTATTTTAAGCCCCCCTACATTATTTTTTCATAAATAGATTCAATGTACAGACATGATTTTTTTACTGTTTTAATATAGTATAGATAAATAGTGATGTATAATTTCAAAGATTTCAGAACCACCCTTTACCAAAGCGGCTCTGAATGATGTCTACGTTGGAGAAAGTACGGACTTATGGAATACTAGGTGTTACCCGCGACTTCGTCCGCGTTCACTATTTTGGTCATAGTGACTTACACATAAAAGATAAATATATGCTGTCGCGGACTTTTATTTAGAACTATTTAAGATAAATAATCCTACAATTATCTTTGTGTAACTCCAACGATAAAAAAAGTTTTTTTTAAAATCGGTGTTCCCATCTTAGAATAATCTGAGAAACATACTTAATACGTATGTTCCTCAGATAACTCGAACTTTTTCCTTTTTTGAAGTCGGTTAATAAATGAAGCGATATTCAGATACAGATCTCCTAATTGCGTTATTATACGAAAAAACCGCATCTGTGCCTTTCAAATTTGAGGGTTGCCCTCGATTTCTCCAGGATTCTATCATTAGATCCTGATCGCCTTACCATGGGACCAATTGTGAAATATACCCTCTCGAACAAAAAAAGAATTTTGAAAATCGGTCCACCCATCTTCGAATAATCGGGGAACATACAAAAGAACCTTCTTTTTTATGTCGGTTAAAAATCCCTATAAATTTTAACTTATTATGTTATTTTGATATCGAAGCTATATTACTGCAGTTTCACGAAAATCCGTTCAGTAGTTTTTGCGTGAAAGAGTAACAAACATACACACATCCGTACAAACTTTCGCATTTATAATATTAATAAGATTGTACTAGTGTACATATTATTCTATGATGATGATGTTGAATGCATATTTTTCGGTAAAATGCGAAATAATATGTATGTATATGATTCATCCAGAATTTTATAAAACTAAATATTATTCTATGATGATGATGTTGAATGCATATTTTTGGTAAAATACGAAATAATATGTATGTATACGATTCATCCAGAATTTTATAAAACTAAAGGCAGTTTTTATCGAGATTTTATATGAAAATTAAATCTTTCGATTATATTTGTGGTTATCTGTTTAGACTTTATAATAAAATTATGTTTTTTATCATAATCATATTTTAAATTGAATCAGTAGTGTAAATAACTACGTAAATGACTTAGAAAGTACTAGGTAATCTAAGAATTTTATAAAGATGAGATAATTTCCGGGCATTAATAGCATTGGAATAGAACTACGCTTTGTTTTAAAAATAAAGCTAATGAGAAAACTTTGATTAATAATATTTTGCTAAACTAGAAAATATAAATATAATATATAATATATTAATGTACCTGCCAATATAGCTTAATGTAATTAAATAAGAATACTATACATTATTTTAACAAACATATTTTATAAATCTTTTTATTTTATTTGTACAATATGCACCATTACATTTATAAATTATGCTTATACATTAGGTATGGCAATTCTTAAACTGGATCTATCTTTATATGTATAACTAGTTGCTACCCGCGACTTCGTCCGCGTTCACTATTTTGGTCATAGTGACTTACACATAAAAGATAGATATATGCTGTCGCGGACTTTTATTTAGAACTATTTAAGAAAAATAATCCTACAGTAATATCTTTGTGTCCAACGATAAAAAAGTTTTTTTTTAAATCGGTTGTCCCATCTTCGAGTAATCTGAGGAACATACGTATTAAGAACATACTCTTTTTTGCAGTCGGTTAATAAAATGAGATGATAGTCAGATACAGATCTTCCAGTTGCGTTACTATACAAAAAAACCGCATCTGTGCCTTTCAAACTTGAGGGTTGCCCTCGATTTCTCCAGGATTCCATTATCGGATCCTGATCTCCTTACCATGGGAGCAATTGTGAAATATACCGTCGAACAAACAAATAATTTTGAAAATCGGTCCACCCATCTTCGAGTAATCGGGGAACATATATAAAAAACCTCCTTTTTTTATGTCGGTTAAAATCCCTATAAATTTTGACTTATTATGTTATTCTGATATCGATGCTATATTACTGCAAAGTTTCATGAAAATCCATTCAGTAGTTTTTGCGTGAAAGAGTAACAAACATACACACATCCGTACAAACTTTCGGATTTATAATATTAATAAGATAAGATATTTTACACTCATCTTATTATCTTATAACTATCCTAAATTTTTTGTAAGTTTTACCACATGTGAATTGGACAGATGTTTTGTTATAAATTTAATAAAATAAATGAAAAGTTTCCTTGAAAATTGTCTCATTGTATGACAATGACTAAATGTATCAGGTAATACTATCTTGTGCATTGTGATTTTTTATGAGGAATTGTGATATTAATAATATACTTATAAATACACACAACATATCATTTTATTTTTTTATTTATTTTTTTACCTTTACCCTGTATCCTGCACATAGTACTTAGGAACCTAGAGTTAAGCTCTCCACTTTATACCTAAATTGATGCATTGTATGTTGAATGGCGTAACTCAACGCTGCGCTTTATCCCTTTATCAGAGCGAAGAAATGAAAACATCAAATCTTTAATTAAATATTTATATGAGATAGAGACAGACCACCTGATGCGTTTACAATCAAACGCTTGTGCGCCTGGGCCACGGCCGGCCCCAACTATTTGTAATAGTTCAACAAAATTTAACTCTTTCTTGGGTGATCATAGGGATAAAATAAATCTTCATCTATAAAATATGTCATGTGTTATTTGTATAAAAAAATATACAAATAATTTTGTAACTTCCATAGCATTTTAATATTTATCCTTACTTTATAGTATGCAAATCCCATTAAAAACTTAAATATAAAGTAAGGAGCATGTTAAATGATAAGTTTGTTCTTGACTTCACCGATAAAAAAGTGAAAAGGTCTCCGGTTTTTTTATTTTTTAAATAAATAATTAAATAGTTACATTAAATAGTTTACATATTACAAAAGTTACAAAATAGATTGAAATGACATAATGAGTCATCACCAAGTGACTAATATTGTTTTTCAGTATATTGGCGTAAATATATACATACAATTACACATATTATGATACCGTAGGTTCGAGAATTTCCTATTTCACAATTTTAAAAAGTTGTGAACAGACGCTTCCCCACAGAATGGAGTGTTTTAACACCGGGTTCCCAAATTCCCTCTGCCGATACAGGGGGAATAAATATACGAGTATAAATAAGTTTTATAACAATTTATATTTTATCGAATTAAATATTTTAAATTGACATAACTTTTTTATTTATTAACCGATTTACAGAAAATAAACACCAAGTGTTGTTTATTTTCTGTAAATCGGAATTGGAATCGTAAGAAGATTGTTGTATTGTATTGAAAATATGATTGTTAAAACTGCATTTAAAAAAGCCGTTTCTAAGATTAGTGCATACAAACTCACAGACAAACAGGCAAAAAAAATAAAAACCACTATTTCTGAATATTTCTATACATCTTCTATATACAAAGAGTGGTCGGTTACAGATTTATTACTAAGATTATTACCAAATTAACAATGTTATAAAATATGTTATAAATTGAACCCACAGACTATTGAATTTACAGTCAGTACTCTTATGCCTACACGCTTATGCTGCGTCACGACAGGCCTCATAATAATGTAAAATAAATATTTTTATATGTTAATTTCATACTGATTCATTGATATATATTTGTAACTGCGGTTAATTCTTGAATTGTCGATGTCTAATATTTTGTTAAAATGGGTTTGATATAAAGCGGGTTGAGTGGCGGAACTTAACGCTGTGCTTGATCTTATTACCATGACCTGGCGAAGGCATTAATACAATAAAAATGTAATTTGAAAATATTTAATATTTCATTTCCTCGATTTTCCTTTCACAACCTGTCGCGTTTACAATTACACGCTTGTGCCCCTACGCCACTACAGGCCTCAATTTTTTTCTTTACGATTCTTACGTTTATACATATTACAGTGTTTTTATATATTATAGTATTTTTATCCTTTTTGACCATTTCACGGTAAAAAGGGAAAACAAATGAAAATATTACGCACTTAGAGAGAAAAGTAGTCTTTTTATTCTCATCCGCGGGTTGTGAGTGACAATGTACGAGGTATTGGTACAAAAATACCGGGGACTAAAAGCCAACCTTTCATTTTTTTTTCAAAGTCTTGCGTTGGAATCGAATACCTAACTATTTTACAATATTTTTATAAATTTTTTTTATAATTTTTAAAATGTATGTAATGTAGTATGTAGTGTATGTAATGGAAAGAAAAATACTAATTTTAAAAACGTACGCTACGTTCTAATTTTATTATATTTTTTAAATTACTACTATCTATCCAAATCTGTTCAAAATTTCTGAACTCAAACTTCTTGTCTCTTCATCTATAATTAATTGTAGTTTCGCCTCGGCCACTAGAAATAGAACTGTCAGTTACCAGAATTTACTTTGAAGTCAGTTGAGGCGTTATAAACTTTATGTATTATGTATACTTGTTTATTTCTGTTATTAATTTATTAAGAACGCTTTTATGCATAATTATACAGACTGTTTTTTTTTCAGTGATAATAGTATATTGTATTGCCTATAGGCAATAATGACGTCATACTATTAATCTACTCGTAACTTCCTGTGTACCACATACAGACATCAACTTCTTCTAAGCCACGGTCGATGACGTTATTAAATGAATGGTTAAGGAAACTTATAATATTGTTTACTATATTCAATTTATATAATTTATTTATATTGGTTAAGAAATGGCTCAAGATATGTCATTGGCTCTTTATTATTCTATAAAGCGAAACACAGAAATAAAAAAAATACATAAGCAGATGGCGGCCTTATTACTTAATATCTGGCAGCTAACCTTTTTTTTTTTTTTTTGCCGCTGGTAAATGCATTTTATGCAGACCGCCCGCGAAGGGCACAACCCCTCTCGAGCGGTACTGTGGGACTCACCGGAGGATCCGATACTACCCCCTAAAACCCAGCGGAAACCCTCT
>DWMZ01001030.1:0-18072 GCA_018249855.1 Eueides tales michaeli
TAGCGGAAATTTGTAAAAATCTCCCTACAGAGATGCTACCAACATAAATAAGTTGTAACAAGCGTATAAAAATTTCGACGGAGCTTGGTGAGGACGGATGGCTTAGTGGTCAGAGCGCTTGAACGGTATTCAAGAGGTGCAGGTTCAGGTGGACGAAGCACGTCCAAATTTTTATACGTTTTTAAATTTAGTATTTTTCCTTCCTAAGTGTGGAATAACACTTTTAAAATAGTGAAAGTATAAATATGGTGCGTCAATAGTGCGGGCACTCTACCTTGTGAGTTCCCGACTGTGCCGGTTGTCCACACTGACCATGGCTACCGAAGACAACGACTAGGCACGGACATTGTATACTTTTTAAAAACAAGTTTTAAAATTTATCTTATAGTTTCTCGTATTTTTACAAATCAATACCTTCATTTAATACTTATATTAATCAGGTTGTACAAATAATTATCATTCGCTATTTTGTTGCGGCGGCCATTTTGGATTAACAACAATATTGCTGATGTAAATTTATTGTCATCAGAACTGAAGTCGTTATACAAATATCATCTCAATAATATAATAATAACAACAAAAAACTTTATATTCATTGATACACATATTCATTCCACGTACGCAGTATTAGTAATAGTAGAGGAGCCGAATAGGGGATTCCGGGATTTACTCGAGCGCGGCAGAATAATATACAGGGGGGTACCTTGTACTCTATTAAGTACTTACACCAAATATGAGACTTCTATATATGTTCGAACGTAAAGGATAAAGGATCAGATTAGTAAAAAAAAATTGATCATTAGACATTCTCGAGCGCGTCAGATTAAGATAAGATGAGTTAGTTACGTGCTAAAACGTGTAGATTTCACTAATCTGTCAATTTGAGTGAAACGTAAAGAAGGGGGAAGGCTACAAAGTTGTAAAAAAAAATCGTCACTTGGACATTCTCGAGCGTAGCTAAATTTTTTTTTATTTTGAACGGAATAATTCAAGGATTACGAAAAATATATAATCTGACGATTTCCGCAAGCCGAAGCAACAAAAAATCATCGTTAAAGTTTAATGCGTGCAGTTAAGTGATGCCTATAATTCCCACTCCGCGCTTATATTCCTGTCTCACTATTTCTCTATCTGTTATACGCGATACGCAATCTGAGGATGAAATTTAGTCAGAGTAGGAAGAAGACACTACCGATGAAGATGATTGAAAAAAAAACTCTTAAAAGCTTAATTTTTTATAATTATTTTCTTACAAATACAACTACTCTTCTTTAAAAAACCTCTCTCCTTCTTTTCCTGAGCATTTTAATTAATTAAGTTCAATAGTTTAAAAAAATACAAAAAAAAAATTAAATTATCAGATTAGCCAAACCCCTCTAGATAATTGTCAGATTAAGAGACAGTACGTCTAAGGCATCAAGATGAACCATATATATCTTAATCTGATGCGCTTGAGTATTTCAAAATGACCAATTTTTTTTGCACGTTCTAACAACGGACATGACTTTGCGTCACATCCAAATCGTCAGATTATTGTATAAGATCATTTTTTAGGTTCACTTAACATCCCCTGCGAAAATCTGACGCGCTCAACAAAGTTTATTTTTTTCATTTCTCACCCCTACGTACGGCCACCGCCATCACTGAAATAGTCAGATTAACATACGCACATTCTTAAAAATACGTAGGCCATGTATAAAATCATTATTTGACACGCTCGAGTATGTCCATGGAACTGTTTTTTTTACACTTTTGAAAATCTATAGCCGCTCCCCCCCTTTTTATCATCTAAGCTTCACAACCCAATAGGTCTCTATGACGCTCGAGTAAATCCCGATTTAGCATCGTGGCCTCCCGTACTGCTACTGATTGACTTAAACATTAACTATTTGTTTACTTAGAAATATAAATACAGTTATTCTTCAACGTAGCTGTGCTAGTTTATATGTGAATTACTTATATTTATAGCTTCGCGCTATGTCCTTTATAAAGCAAGATAGGCAGGCGCTACTAGGAATGTGACCACAACCTATCACGTTAACAGACACTAATCAATCATGTTGTATGATATACAAAATGTCAATTAAACAAACTAATTAGATGTAAGCGATTATAAGATTTACCGATTCAACTTACACTCTAAGGAGTATCACAATATTTATATTACAATTGCAATACCTGTAGTAAGCCTGTCCTAGGCCGCGCGCGCGTATATTCTTATATAGTTTTTGTTTTAGCTTCTCGCTGTATTCCGCACAAGGCAGGGTTGGCAGAGGGAACCCGGGAACCTAGTGTTAAGACACTCCGTTCCACTTGCGTTCCCTACTTACAGTTATATAAATTTAATGCTGACAATAATATTATTTGCAGCTGTTCGCGATATTACAACAAATGATATTTCAAGAACAACCGTCATTGAATGTTTTTGTGTTATACAAATTAGAGCCGTATAAGTAAAGTTGTGGAGAAAAAGATAAATAATATTTTTCAAGAGGATCTATTTATTCGATATAAAGCGCAGCTGTCACTTGTCGATGATAAATCTAAGTTTCATTTCACGTCCTTATTTAGAACATATAGTTCGTTATTACATTTTAACTATTTGGAAACATTTTTCTAGTAAAAAGGAAGGTAGTGTCTATCTCTGTTCCCCATGGATCATTCAATTTGTAATATATTGTTTGTGGAGTGGTGAAATAATAAAAATATAAAAGTTTGTTTGTTTATGCGTACTCATCATAGGAACTACTTGACTAGTAAATTCTTTTTTAGCGCTACATAAGTCATCAATCAAAGAAGGCTATGTCGTCTGCTTAGAGTATAAACATGATACCAGACTATTAAGCGAATTCTCAGGAGAGACAAAATTCGTTTTTTTAATACTATCAGTAAACATATATTATCTAAAGTTATAGACAATTTTTAAAATTAATAGTATTTTTTTACTATATCAAATAGAATAAATATATATTTTTTATTAAATTAAAAAAAAAAAATTAAATTAAATCCACAATGTCTATGCGACTGCGCCACGACAGGTCTGAAAGTAATAAAACGACATTAAAGCGCTAGTATTCATAAGAGTTTCGCAATAGTTCATGCATAGGAATTGACTTTACTAACAACAAGATGCAGTTGCAGCAGATGTCTCTACGAACTTGACAACTTGAGACGGCGAACTACTTTGAGTTTACTTTATAAGTTTTATGAGATATGTATATTTATTATAGATATTAGGACGTATCTGGTAGAAGATGGTTGAAGTTATGGGTTCAAATACAATTGAAGAAATATTAAGATAAGGAATTGTTTAAAATATTTTTCAGTCATTAAAAGAGTCAATTGTCAATTCATACTGACTGTTAGTATAAAATAGATCTCCAAAATTTAAATTGCTCTTACCCACAATAGTCGGGTTAGGATAGAGTCTAAAACACTTCAATTTGTATTTGGCCATTATATTATTAGAGTACCAATAAAGATTAAATATTAACAATAAAATAATAACCTTTTATAGATAAAAGCGTTCGAGTTTCTAGTCGGTGCTTCTAAGAAGTATTGAGAGCCGGTGAAATGTTTAAATACATTCGACGTTTGGAAAGAGCTTGCAAAAGTCTAAATAAATAAAGTTTATTTTGAATTTCATATTGACAAATCCTGCTAATATTGTTTATATAATATATATTTAATAATCCGTTTGCTTTTCAAGATTAATAAAAACATACGCTTCTTTTAATTAGACACGTTCTTAAAGGTTTTTACATTTATCGATGTATTAATTACATCCAATAATTAATAAAATTGCGGTTAATATGAATTAGAAAATAAATAAATAATTCATAGAATACTGTCAAATTATGAAGTAATGTAATAAGTATGACCAAAATTTATAAAAAATTTAAATACATCACGCAGAAATCTAACAGACAACTGAAAGCTCTAACTATATTATAAACATACTAAATAACCCTACAGCGGTTAAAAATGAAAAACTGTATTTTTAAATATTTTAAATTTATTAATATATATAACAAACAAAAAGCTCGTCGATTCGTGAACTAAAGGCCGCTCTCTCAGTTATTCTATTTCTAAATTAAAGTTCATTTTTTGTTTCGAGCGACAACACGCCCGATGACGTTATACCGAGTACTGTACAATTATTACTTACAGAAGAAACTACTTCTTAAAAATAAAACACATTTTTCAATAATTTAAATGGAGTCCTTTATAGCGCAGCGATAAAGCTTATGTCTGTCACGCGATAGTTTTTGATTGTCAATAAGAAATTCGGGGGATTAAATTATTTTTATTTTTGTTCGTTCGGAAAAATTGGATTTCTTATTTCCACATAAATCGCATTGTTTTCTTTTCTGTGGCTTTGCTCAAGCTTTTCTCAGAAGCGGCGTCAACGTCCTTTTAAATTTTAATTCTAAATCTATATATGACTTAAACAAAAAGATAAGCTACATATATATTATGACCTTAAAATATATGTCAAAATCTTGTTTTACAACCTTATGGTTGTCATTTTAACCTACTGGATATTTTTTTTATTAAATTGGAGTAACACAACCGTAAATTCTCTATACATCTTTCTTAAAATATAATTTCTCATTCCAATAGTATTAAAAAATTATAAAACATTCAACAAGGACTATAAATTCGAATGTAAAAGTCCCGCGTTTAGCTTCCCGCGTCAGGTGCTAGCTCGTTCATCGAACTTCTAAGTTATAAAGAGCTCGGAGGTCGGTAAAGACAACTTTTTAAAAGCTGTCGTCGATCAATCGGCCAACCTGTTATGCGCCTATTATTTAGAAGTTACGTTCACGTTATATTTATGAAGGTCCTATTTTTATTATTTTTTGTAGAAAATTTGATGTGAAAGTTGTTATATAATATTAATTTTGACAATATTCTATATTTCTATAAATAAGTTGCATTGCATGCGTTTCGTGAAGTGTTCATGACGTTTCTAAACGGAAACTAAAGGTAACTTCCCACTAGAGTCTCGTAGGATACTATCTATGATAGTAAAGAAATTCACCATATTACCATCACCACATCAGCCTTTCACCGTTCACTGTTAGACATAGGCTTGTTCAAGTTTGCTACTTTTCGCCTCATCCAGTAGCTTCCTGTAATATAGGAAAAAAAAGAGTATTTCCTTTAATTTATTTTAATTTATAAAATAAATCAAAAAATCAACTTGTATCTCATACAAATATATTTTCTTCATAAGTATTGAACTAGCTATAAGCAATGCAGCAAGCAATAAGAATCATATCATAACATTAAGACCGTCATAGCACATCGACACAACATTTGACACAAGGATATAGGCTCGATCCTCGCTCAGGGGAATAATTATATTTATTTCCATTTTTCTCGGAGTGATAGACAAAGCACGGAGTTTAGTTCCACCACTCAACACGCAACGTCTTAAAGACCGAGCGATGTGTAATGAATAAAGAATCGCCTTTTCGTAAGAGCTTTTCGTAAGACGAGCGAACGAATCCGCTAGTCAATTTTATATAAATGTGATAAATCCTTTGTCCTGACGAGGGACCTTTGACACACGAAAATAAATTTATTTTCTCTCGTTTTCTAAAATCACCATCAAAAGTTACATATACGTTATATAACAATGTGACCTACCTCAGAGTTCAGACCTCATAATACTAATAAAAGGCATATTTCAGGCCGAAGCTGATACAGCAGTATTTGATGGAGCAACCTCGCTATATCTCGGATAGTAATTTTTTCCTCTACATTGTGTGTTTGTATTAGATGCTTAGCTAACTTGTCGTGAGTATACTTACCATTGATTTTGTCTTCACTTTTATTCTTAACTTTATACAGTATATTTTTTGACATGATTACTTTAAGCAAGCAATACTTAGACCATCGCAAGACTGTAAACGCGAAGGTAGTCTGTTCGATTCCTACTTCAAGGCATTTTTTTAAATTTTTCTTTTAGAAATATAGTGTCTTACTATATGTACACATACATTGCTTTGAATTTAATCATTTACATACACCTTGCTAAGCCGCTACTTAGTCTTTTCTCAGTTACAAATAAGATTTTTACCTAGGTACAATAATCATGACTTTAATATATTTTTCTCAACGTACTCTATGAACAATAAAATTATCTATCAATTAAATTAATCATTCATTAATAATCACCGTTGAAATAAAAGATCTGACTTACAAAAACATGGATTATTCCTTAATATAAATAAATATTTAATCTGATCTATATTAGAAAAAATATATCGATAATATTTTTATTAAAAATAAACATAAACATAAATAACATATGTATGTATGTACATGGGCTAAGATAGTAATCAGTCTGTGACGTTCAATTTGTTCTGTAAATCTCGAGGGCTTACCCCCAGTCTTAATCTAATAGTGACATAGACGCAAATAAACTATATAAGTATATAATATTAGTTGCGATGTGATCGTATTATTCATATATCCTGCTAAGCAAAGAGAACCTAGTGTAATGTCTCCGTTAACCGCTTTCAGCTGATTCGAGTTATTACGTGCTAAGTAGCTTGCCTCAACACCACGCGTTATTTTGTTGCTAGAACAAGGTACTAGAAATATTTAATTCCTCAAAATAAACATGGGCATGAAACTCACAATCGTCGCGTTTAGATACAGAAATCCACTGTGATTTAACATGTACATTGAGACAGTGGCTGTTTATAAAGTTGATGTATGCGAGTTGTATACACATTTAGAAGAATAGTTTTAAAATTCTTATCATTTTTCAAGTATTATTGAGCAAAGTGCAGCATAAATTTCCGTCGTTTAAAATATAACGTTTTAATAGTTAGACAGTATTGTAGTGACAATCAGAGTACGTTAAGGCTCGTATTTTAGTAACTTAAATTGAATATATAGAAGAAAAGTGGCTTAATATTAAACTTACAAAGCTTTGTGTTAGCTCAGCAAATATTTAGTTTTCCATTTCAAATTTAGTTTCGGTTTGAGATATTTCGGTATTAAGGAAATCGAAAAGCTTTTCAATTCAAAACTCACTTAGGAAAACTTTTTGACAAATATATTTAGTTTTACCTTGAAAATATTTTTTTCAGATGTATCAGAAGCAGAGGGCGCCTTGAGTTAAGACACTCTGTTCCTCACTTTCTACTGAATTTTCAATACATTGTATATAGAGTAACGGAACTTAGCGCCGCGCCTTGTACCAAAGAAAACGAAAATATTTAATTCCCCGAATGAACTATTGTATTTTTTCAGCGTGTTGCCATGTACTGCTCAATTAGTTTCTTCAAAATTTTTGATCTTTGGTTCCTGAAGTACATGTAGTACATACTTATAAATTCAACATTATGTTATACGATCGTCGTAATAACAAGTTTCAGTACTGGTACACTTATAAAACAAGCAACAAAAAACAAAGCAACAGCACTCTAGGAGTTGAGAGTTAAACGAGGCAGCTGTAATGAAGTCATTCGACATTATGATGATAAGTTTTACAGATATTTAGAGTAACAGATTGTTTGCTTAATTAATTGCTTTTTTTATATATATGCTATGTCCCGCATACAGTAGAACATACAAAGTAAAACCAACACCAATCGCTGCTTTAACTTCCATCTCAATATGCAATGTGTCGGTGTATTGTGGAGCGTAGGAAAGGAATGAAACACTAGGTTTCCTGGCTAGTAGAAAAAATCTGAAATTTGCTAAATTCTATGTGAGAATGTATATGAATATATAATATTTATAAATATTATGTAATGGTGGCTCAAATATAATATATGTATTAAATATATTAAAGTGTACAAATAAAGTCATATTTTTTCAACTTCACGCTGTATCCCGCACATAGTAGGGTAGGCAAAGGGGAACTTGGGAATCCAGTGTTAACATACTTCGTTCTGTTCCCTACTTTCCGCAAAACTTGAGGCAATTCATATTGAGTGGCGGAACCTAACGCCGCCGGCTTGTCACCTAAACAAATAAGTGAAAATGTTAAATATCTAATTTGAAAATCTCTCCACCTGTCCCCTATATGATATGATACATACATCTGTAAATTTGTATATTAAACTTAATGTAGTATGTTTTTTAATAAAAAATCGTATCGTATTGTGTAAATGGAATTGTTAAATGTTGAGCGCGGGACAGATTTCCCGTTTTATTTAAGTGCTTACGTTTTTTGTTATTTTTACAACTTATTAAAAATTAACTCGACTGTTACTGAATATCTTATATTTAATCTAAATTTTGGTTGAGTGTTTGCTTTTTATGGGTGTCTGAAATTTAAGCGTTATAAGAAGCTTTGCGAGGCCTGTCATGGCGCAGGTGCGTGACGATAAATGCGACAGATTGTGGGCTCGATCCTCACTAGAAAAAATAATTAATTAATATTTTATTTTCTTTGATCTGGTAACAAGGTGCAGCGCGGTGTTGAGCTCCGTTACTCAACACGTAATAATTTAAATTCAGCGGAGAATTGGAAATGGAGTATCTTAGCAGTATATTGCAAAGTTCCTTCTGCCATGTGCGGGTTGAGGTTAAAAAAACTGAACGGAAACGGAAACTAAAACATTAACCTACGGATTATTTTTTTCAGCTTCCCGATCTTCTCCACGTTTCGGCCAATTTCCAAATAAGCAAATAGAACAAAATATAAATAAATCATTATTTTCAAATTAGAATCGAACCTCCAACACATCAAGACCGTCTGTCTAATAAAATATATTTATAATATTATTATTTCTCTTCACTTCATGTACTTTAAAACGAAACATTTAGTTCCGCAGAGAGGTCTCTATTATGTATATTAAATGTTCCTTACAATTAACTTATTGCTAGTTATAAAAATATACGAGGCACAACAAACTGTCATAATAACATTAAGGGAGCTTTCAAAAGCTTTACTACTGTATAGTGGAATTACTGTGTACTTTGCGAGCATAGATTACTATTAATGTGTGGAATAAACAAAGCTATTTTATTATTATTATTTTATTCGACGCCTGAATATTTTACGAGAATTAATGCTCAAGCAGAAAAATAAATTATCTTTATTTTCGTCTTCTGAGAGGCAAAGTGTGGTATTGGGTCCCGCTATTTGAAGAGCAATTTCTCAAAAATAGGGGATCAACACGTAGTGCCCCAAATTCAGAAAGTGGGAAAAAGAACAGAGTGTTTTAACATTAGATTCACGAATTTCCTCTGCTTACCCGTTACATGTGCGGTATAGCGTAAAACTAAAAAAAAGACAATGTTTAATCGTAGGTGTGTCATGATGATCCATCATTGTTGCGACAGCTATGAGTTTTAATATTAAAATTCATTGTGCATTTTCTTGTACTGATAGTCTTCGTCACTCTCAGTTATATATATTTAGAAACTATTCAACGCCGATTTTCAAATATTCTTTTTTATTTTACGTAACGTCTGTATGTATATAATAATAAAACAGTAAAAATGTCGTATCCGTACTTTGAATGTTTTTACGAGAAACAATGTAGGGGGGTACAATGTATACTTAAAACAGTATATAGAACAAGAATCTACAATTTTTAAAATTTCTAATTGTGTTTGTCAGTTCTCTTTGTCCGGGCACATCTCTTAAACCACTTTTTTATATATAATTTCGAATACTTCCACACGTGATGAAGTAAAGTAGGGGTCCAAATAAACTATAATAAATAATTAAATGCATCCATAATTATAATTGTAGAGGGTAATGAGCATTTTACAATGTGATACTAAAATTGAAAATCTTGAACAGATGATGAACAATCAGAACAGTCCAGCTAAACTATAAAAAATATTAAAATGCTGTCTTTACAGAAGTTATTGAGCGTGGTGAACATTTTACATTGACATATTAAATAAGATGATATTTGGGTTACGACTTTAGTTACGATGAAAATAAATTAACATATAATATTGTCATAAATCAAAATGATTGTTACAACAAGATGGCGGATTACAATTTTTTGTACCGTCACCGTCGTATACTTGAGGCATTGCATGTGGACTCACCTAATATGAATATCAAAGAAAAGAGCTTGACTTTTTTAGTACAAAACTTACGAAAGAAAAGAAACATCTAGATTGCAATATAAACATAAAATCATAGGATTATAGACATTTTAAAATGCGATATATGGTTTATGACTATCCTTTTGTTTAGCTTCAATAGTTTCGTTCGTCGCTGAGTTTGGCGTTGAGTTCCGCCACCCAACACGTAATGCCTCAAAATGCCTGTTCGGCGGAAACTGGGGGACGGCAGTGTCTTAATGGGAACGGAATGTCTTAAGATTCCCCAAGTTCCTTACATATGTCATGTGCGTGATATAGCGTATTTTTTCATTTTCGATTTATTTCCCTACTACTATCAAATAGAATGAAATTCACATTGTATTATTTTTCCAAAGTTTAAATGGTGTAACAGTTTATTTAGCAAATTTACTCTTTAAGCCAACGATATATATCATTATTTAAATTATATTCAACTTCCGCTTAAATTTGAGTTGTGTGTTGATTGGTGAACTTCAGTTTGTCTTGTTACAAAAAGGGGAAATAAACCTACACCCATCTCTTTTACATTTAAAAATATACCTTGACAGTTGCTTAATATTGAAAAAATAAAACATTGTACGATCTTAATGAGATCAATGTCAAGCATTTGTAGAACATTATTCTTATGATATATTCACAAATAATTGTATAATTCTTAATTTAGGTTCTTGTTTCTTTATAATGATTGTGAGGGAAAACTTTCACGCTTTATCCCGATTCACATTGCTGGCAAAGCAATTATAGTGCTAAGACATTCAGTGCACCGTCGTATGCTTGAGACATTGCATGTTGACTGGAGGAACTCAGCACCGCGCTTCGAGTACCTAAGAATTGAGACTAATTTCATTGAGATTAATTTCATTAACGTTTTTTTTCTTAACTTATCATAATATGAAAGTTAATTAATTTGGCTTAAATAATAATATTTAAGTGAAATTTTGTTTTTTTAGCTTCACATACGTGCCGTACGTAATAGAGTAGGCAGAGGAAACCTCAAGTTAAGATACTTTGTTTTCTTTAAGTTATGTTCGTTACGCATATTCAGGTGAATTGAGGAGGCGTTGCATGTTGTGTGGCGAAACTTTACGCCGCGCTTTGTCTCGTTACTAGAGAGAGGAAAATAAATTGTTAAATATTTAATTTCCTCTATCGAGGATCGAGCCCACAGTCTGTCGTGTTTATAGTCGCAGGCTCATACCCCTGCGCCACGACAGGCCTCAAGCAATAAATTATACTGTAGTTAAGAACAAAGATTTTCATAATTTAAAAGCAGAGCATACTTTAATTAAGCGACGTTAAAAGAAAAAATAGGAAGGCCTATAAGTATTTGCAACAAATTTTTTTTTAGACTGTTTTAACTGTATTTCATTGTTCTTCCGTAATTTAAAAAGTGCCCGAGATTCAGTTTTTACCTTTTCGTCATTTTAGTTACAAATATTTTAGACATTTTAATGGTTGAATTTAGTTGAACGATGATTGACTTTAAATACGTAAAACAAGCTTCTTTTCCTGTGATTGTTCAATTGATATTTTGTTTTTTTAAATATTTCTTCAAAAGCGTTTCACCAAGAAGCCAGGCAGCTACGCATGGCTATAAAGATATCCTCATACATAGCTTCCACTTCGTCGTCAGAATGTACCGAGATTGGAGCGATTTATCGTGTCCTCCCCTTCTCTTCGGACTTCGGATAACCCAATAATATCCTTTTTTTTTATGGGGGGAAATCCTCATGGACTACCTCCGTCTAGGTAAAAGACCCAATAATATCCTAGTGTAACTTACTTAAAGCTTCTTCCAACTCTACTAACTTAGCATCAGTTCTCAGTGTACGCGTGTTATATGTTGCCAGATCGAGTCATCGGTGTTGGTAACCAGATGTTACCCGATGATTCTTGGCACCCCTTGCTCTGCCGTTACCATAGCCGCTACCGTATCTAGAAATACCTGGGCTGCCGGAGAATAGGGGCCGTTTTTGTATTTGGCTATCCATGGGGGGTTTAGCCGTAATCGCCATGCTTGGCAGGCGGGTTGCCGATCGCAGTAAGATTCCAGAAAGAAAGAGAGCCAAGGATTCAGAAAGATGCTGCGGCCCATCTTCTGCTGGCTATGGTCCCTTAGTCGCCTTTTACGATAAGATGGGTTGGTGCTATTCTAGACCGGCATCCACACGGCGACTAACTATATCAGGGCCTTATTGTATATACGGATGTCATATATGTGTACATATGTCTGTGACCTCGAGCCTCAATTGCATGAATATATAACAATAGAAGCTCTCCTCCCCTTTGTGTACAAAGTAAGTTGAAATACTGACATACATATGTATTTAATATTCAAGTGTACTGTATTATGATTTTAATACTAATTGACTTAGTAATATTTTTTATAGGTTCATGCTATTGCACACATTTAACAGAGTAGGTTGAGGGAATTTGGGAACCTAGTGTTAAGTCACACTAGACAAGGGAAGAAATTAAATTTTAAAATAATTCATTTCTTCAGAGCCTTTATGGGACCCAGAGCCTATATGTACCTTAGCGCCATGAAGTGCCTTTAAGTATTATATTTCTTTTGTCGTTGTTCACAAAAATTACGCGATGGATTGTGGTTTGGATCCCCACTCGTGCTTGCATGTTGAATATTGGGACTCATGTTAGCGCTTTGCCTACTCACCTGAGCGAAGTAATAAAAATAACTAATATTTTATTAGATTTACAATATACAACGGTAGAAAACATTAGACGTCTTAAAGTCAATCTGTTTGTTTGTGTGTTTACATACGGCCGGTTCGGGCCATATACAGCGTGCGAGCTCGGGAATCCCTAAGAGATTTTTTTAAAGAAACGGGTGTTCTTACGGTTGCATCGCAGTACATATATGATAATATAATACTTGTTCGTAAAAATATCCACAATTACTTAAAAAACAGTGATAGACATGGTATCAATACAAGAAGTAAAAACAGCTGATCAATCCTAGTTTTCGTCTGCAAAAAGTTAGTAAGTCTTTTATGGGACATGGTTCACGTATGTATAATAAAATACCACAAGTAATTTTAGACTTGCCACTTCAAAAATTTTAAAATGAAAGTGAAAAATATTTTGTTGAGCAAAGCATATTATTCAATTCAATGATATTACTATGATAAGAATGCGTGGGATTAAATGCTGTTGGTACTCACTCATTCAGGAAGCTAATTATGTTATATATTTTCTTTAATTGATATTTTGAAAAGAGCAACTGTTGAGTTTCTTGCCGGCTTTTCTCAGCAGACCCGCCTTGCTCACCGATGGTAGCTTCCTATAGGACTGACACTACAAACATTTCTATGTAACTTGACGATTCAAAAGTGCTTGTAATGGCCTAATTGAATAAAGAATATTTTGGTTTTAATTTTGGTTTTTTATGCTTATCTAGAAAATCGCTTTACCAGTTCGCAGTGCAGTTTTCCCAATTTTATTATAGTAATCTTTCCTAAAGATTTAGTGTTGGTTCTATTTCAATCATATCAAAACTCAAATATTGTATAAATATAAAAATGTTTTTCGACAAAATTGCTACAGTAGTAAAAAAAATTGTGTAGTTTAAGCAGGCGAAGCCGCGAGCGCCAGACAATAAGTTATATATGTTATATATAGGAGAAGTATTATTGGGAATAGAATCCGAATTTTTTAAATTTTAGGTCAGTTTATTTGTTTCTCTGGACGCTTGTTCGCTTATCTCTAAAACTGCTTATCTGATCACTATCATATTATCGCAACCTTGCATTAAGATTTTATGTTAGTTTTATTTTAAACGGTTCATAAATATGAGAATTGTATCAATATAAATTATTTTATTCAACAAAACTGCTATAGTGGTAAGTAAATAATTATATAGTGTAAGCAGGCGAAGCCGCGTGCGGGCTGCAAATATAAATGTAATTGTTTTACTTAGTAATTAACACAAAGGTATCCTGGTAGTACCAGTTACTTTACTAATGAACAGGTATCTTCAGTTCAATGAAGTTTCAGGGCTTAATGGATCGTTCTAATCGTCAGTAAGTCCTAGTTAGTTTAGTATATTACAATATAGGAATATAGGAATGAAATTTAGCACCAGAGTGATTGCCAAGATGAATGTAATGAAAGAAACTGTTTTATGTGCTTTTCTCAAGTAGTCTTTCACCTTTAGATTCTAGACATCATTCGGCACAAAAATGTTTGATTCCTCGAGTCTAATCCATAACCTGCCGCATTCGCAATCACACACTATTGCCCCTACGCCACAATAAATATCTTCTAAAAAAAAAAATTATAAGCACAAATTAGTCATCCTCCTTTTCACATTCATCATCGAAAAGTGCAAGCAAATATTGAAGAGATTTTCAAATGCTCACTTAAAAATTGAATAATTTAATAACAAGACTATCTATCACTCTCACTACCGAACGGACCGTGAGAGAAAATCGATGAATCATTTCCGTAGTTATCTTACCGTTTGATCTCGTTCGTCGTTCTGAATTCGATTAGAATTTCGAGTTTATTCAATAGCAGTGCAATCTTACCCTTTACTCGCTTTACCTCTTTATTAAAAATATAAAATACTAAAAAAAATATATAAAAATCTTGAAAAGTGATTGCGGCATTGAATTGAGCTACTTAATTACACAATGCCTCAAGTTTTTGGCTAAAAGATGAAAACGAAAATATCCTCTTTTTGTCAAAAACTGACGGAACGGAGTGTCTCAACACTAGGTTCCCTAGTTTCCTCTGCGTACTCTGCTATATGTGAGACATCGTGAAACTCCAAAAAAAATATTTCATTAAAATAGTATAAAATATTAAATAGTATTAAATAATATATAAAAAGTAGGAATGAGTCACTGAACTAGTTTTGACTATCATCTTTGTTTACAGTATTTTTATATTTTCCCAGCTTAGAGACAGACAATTCAAAACTGAAATTAATGTACCTAAAATATAAAGTGGTTATGTAGGTAGGTTAAAAAATGTAGGTGAAGCGTAGAGAGAATTTAGTCAAAATTAACCTTAACCCGTATACCTCAGTATAACCTGGAACCATTTGACGTAGAGCCGTTTAAATCATTAGGTACGCAAAAATCTTACGTCATAGTGACGTTTCATTGTGAGATAACGTACTCTATCGAATTTTAATGGGCATGGTTCTAATTGCATGTAGGATCTGGTACCTGCCACTTTATTATTAGTGAGTTGAGAGAATGTCTTAACACTAGGCTCCTTCTTCTGTCACGAGCCATTTATTGTCTCACTGTACAGCAGTCACCAGGTTAAATAAATTAAATAGTCTTCTCACCGTCCGTATTCGTGTCACTCCACTATTATGCGGTTCATAGGAATCTTCACTAGGTCGATACGACTTAAGTGTCTTCAAAAAGAGAGGCCCTTATCACTTACCATCATGTCACCCACACATGGGCCCATGAGGCCCTGGCCTGGCCTGGGCTTTACCAAAAAAAATTAACGAGGTAAAGGACTTTTCAATTCTACGTCTTAATATCCAAGTAAACGAATTCGAGTAGTAAACGAGTTCGGTCTGAAATTAGGGGTCTTATTAGTGAGTTGAGAGAATGTCTTAACACTAGGCTCCTTCTTCTGTCACGATGCCACTTTCAGTAGAAATTAAGGAATTGCGTTGTGTTGACGGAATTCCACGCCCCGTTTTGCCTTTAGAAGAAATAGAGCCAGAGAGAAAAAATAGAAATGTTAAATAATTCGAAGCTATCCTCGAAGAAGAAAAAAATGAAGTACAGCTATTTATCTGGAGTGAGTAATAAATAGAAATAATACTTCCTTTTAAGAAACTACATAGAATCTTGAAATATATTAGAACGATAAAAGTCGAATATTTTCGCTCGATTGCACTCTATTTGGGGAATCAACATATTTAAATCTAAGAGAAGCGCGCGGGAAATTTAAAGCTATCGCAACTCATTCGTCTCGATGTGTATAGAAACTTGCATTTATCTGCGGCTTCGTCCAAGTGACAATAACTAAATGAATATACGAATGTTCACACAATTCTACCCACACACTTCATTTTAAATATATTTTTTTAGTTTGTTATAGTCAATTAGTGTTGCATATTATTGTTTATTTTCTTTTTTCTTTTGGAATTTTCTTGTTAAATTACTGAAAGTAATGATTACAATACATTTTTTAAGTGAAGTAGTCATTATCGAACCTGTAAATATTAAGCTTCATTCTTTTAGTACCAATAAAAAAATATAGTTCAAGCAATTACTATGTGTTAGACTATTACTCTATACACTACCTATAAGCAATTTTCTAAGATGGAAGATGGATGGAAGGATTTTTGGTTTTTTTGGTTTTTTTAAAGAAAAATTTTCGTTTACTTGTAAGTATATTAATGCTGTATACGAATGATAACATAATCATATAAAACAAAATATTCACATACGACTTTGTTAATAATTTATTGGAGTGAAAACGAGATGTCTTTATCTCGTGTCTATTAAAAATTAAAAGGATAAAAAGGCAACTGTTAAAAAATGTATGCTGTAAGTAATTGGTTCAGCTGAAGTGTAATTTATGGGGGATAGCTTTAAATATACGATGAAAGGTGCGACTTTAAATTCGATATTTCTAGAAGAAATAATATTACTCATTTTATGGCTTCACGCTATATTCCGTATAATAGTGGGTACCTTGTGTTTTGGATATTTTCTCATTGCCAGAATTAAGAAACGATTATATAAAATATTTTATAACCATTGACAGTTGCATTCTTGTACCCTCGTGCAAAAAAACACGTTTTATTTAGTTTTTCATCTTTACGCTGTATCCCGCCATTGTATTCGCTAGAGGGAACTGGGGAATCTAGTGTTAAGTTACTTTAAAAAAATGCCTCCAAACACGCTACGCACTAGCGTGACTAACACATTATGGAAACACTCATAAAGTACCGCCGAATTTGAGGCTTCGCTTGTTGAATTTCGAAAATTAACATCACGCTTTGCCATCTCACTAAAGCGAAGAAATGAAATATGATATATGTAATTTCCTCCTGAAGATCAAGCATACAACCGTCAATTTAACAGTCGCTGCCCTTACGCCACGACAGATCTACGATCGGAACGCTACGATCTCTGTATACCTCTTTCCTCGTATTCTTTACTTGACTCTCTTCCAGTATGATCAATACTGTGTTTTTGAAGGTCAATAAGTATACCCCTGCCTCTCTTAGCAGTCACTCTTCAGTGTTTATTTTTTTTTAACTTATTTTGCTTAACTGATATATTTCTAAGTAGAATTTGATTGCAGAATTTAACGCTGCGTTTTGATTAACTTTAGCGCGAAAACGTCTATTTCAATACTTCTAAGTGTTTATAAACAAAACCTATTTTAAAATTATTAACATAAGAAAGAACCTATAGAAACCGTGTGCCGAGTATTTTACCACTAAGTTGTGGATATCCAACTATATGCGGGATACAACGTGATACAAAAAAATACCGTGATTACCACTAATCTACGAGTTCCGAATTTCCTTTTAAATCTGTAGTTTAGAAAACTAATCTAGTTGCAGAGATAAGTTAATTAAATTTTAGATCAAAGAGAACCCCTAAATAAACGCGTAACATATTAAAGGAATACATAATAAAGACCGTTGATCGATAAACGTGTGAGATTGTGTGGGGCGGCCAAAGTTAACTTTTTTTTGGCTTAAATATTTTTTTGATATAACATAAAAATGGTCAAAATGTAAGGATACTTTTTTTTACTTTATGCTGTATCCTGCACGTAGGGTAGGTATGGGGAACCTGTTGAGACGCAGAGGAACAAGCGTGAAGTAATCTTTTATAAAGAAAAAATAAAATAATCTTATAAAGAAATGAACTATTCATTATTTAGTGATGACTTCCATGACATGTAGCCATAAAAATATTACACATCCAGCTTCCCCTATTCTCACCCAACCATTTATTACTACTACTATCTTTGATCTTATTT
>DWMZ01001031.1:0-18068 GCA_018249855.1 Eueides tales michaeli
GCAGCGCACCCGCAAGGCCCCGCTCGCTGCGGGCGGCACTGACACTCGCAGCACGCGCCAGGACGCGCGCAGGCCGCCCGCTCGCGGCGCGCTGAGCTCGCGACGCTGCCACGGCGAGGTCTGTAGTTGAACAGGAATTAAAGATAATGGTTATTTTGGTGTTAGATAATGGTTATAATGGTTATTTTGGTGTTATTTTATATATTCAATTGTTTTATTGTCATCAGCAAAATTAAGTAAATGCCTACTTTTTTACTATTTTTAAAGTGTTATTCCACACTTAGGAGAGAAAAATACTAAATTTGAAAACGTATAAAAATTCCTGCTTCGTTCAAATTTTTATACGTTTTTAAAATTAAATGTGTACATTATTTTCAATGACAAAATACATAATAGTAATCATTTCTCGTAAAAACTAAAATTTCAATTACATTATTTTCATACATTTCGACTTATAGAATTAAATGTTACAATTTATAAAAAAACACATAATTCACAACGTAATATTGTTGCAACTAATATTTCATTACACTGAAAAAATCACATTTTGATAAAATAAAGTGTTGTCGAATACACGTATTTTACACTTTCAATTTTGTTTAGATCTTAACCAAATCTAGGACTTAGGACAGCAAAATTAGTTTTAATGTTTTTCTATACTGCACATGGCAGGATAAGCACAAGGAACTGGGAACCTAGTGTTAAAATACTCCGATCAACTTCCGTTCCCACCTTCCGCCGAATTTAAGGCATCGCGTGTTAAGTGGCGGAAATCAACGATGCGCTTTACCTTGAGCAGAGCAGAAGAACAAGAAAATTGAAAACATTAAATATTAAAATTGAAAATATTTTATATTACATTTCCTCGATTCCCAAATCGAACCCACAACCTGTCGGTTACAATCACACGCTTATGCCGCTGCGCCACGACATACCTCAAACATGGGAACTTGAGAACTTAGTGTTAAGATACTCCATTTAGTTCTACACTTTCCGCCGAATTTGAGGCATTCTGTGTTGAGTAGCGGAACTCAACGATGCACTTTGTCTTGTTCCCAGAGTGAAGAATAGAAAACATTAAATATTAAAATTGAAAATTTATTTTTTATTTCATTTCCTCGAGTATGCGCCTGCCGCGAGAGGCCTCTACTCAATTTATTTTATATTTACTTTTAAATATATACTTATAATAAACCTATAACCGATTACTGTAGGTACAAGGAAGGTATGTTAAATAAAACTTATACTATAAACTGTTAATAATGTAATAGGGCCCAAAATAGTGATGTTTAATCTTTTTGTATGTACGTTTACGCTCTAATGTCAGAGACGGCTAACCAGATTCCAATACTTTAATGTTATGGCAACATTCCTTCATCATTAAGTGTTGAACTTACTTAAATCGGTTACAAAATAAAAAAGTTACGTTAATTTAAAATATTAAATTCGAAAACAATTGCTACACAATTTTTATTCATTTCGCTGAATTATTATTTTTCGAGGTAGGGAAATAGAATAAAGTAGTTAAAAATAATATATATCATTGACTAATTCAAGCGGACAAAGCCACGGGCGGGTCGCTAGTTTAATATAAATAAATTAAGTTGATTTTACTATCACGTATATTAAAACTTAATTAAAAGTTCCCACGGCGTCAAGTACGTAGCACATATAATAAATTGTAGCAAAACTTTTTAAATAAACACTTAGTGTACACAAAATATTTCTGTCACGTTTCATTATACCATAAGTGCTCAAGTTGCTTGATTGCAGCGGACCAAACAAACTTGTATAGCAGACGCACATTCAAAAAGCTTTTGTGTCCCTATTTATCAAAAAGAAAACCAAAACTTATAAAATTTTCGCTTGAAAACTCAATAAATTACTTCATTTCAGAGCAAATCTTGACAAGAAAGTAAGATCAAACGGTATATACGTTAATTTAGTGAAAAGTATTAAATAATTTGCAGTCTAACTAGTCGACTTTGGTCAATGAATTATTATCATGTCAAACGTAGCGTTTTATTTTACTTTAACACAAAAATGGCTAAATTCCAAAAAAAATTAAATTCTTCTAACAACACCAGTAACATTGCTTCACAATTCAGTACTTTTCGCTCTTTTATGTTGAATGCTCTTGAGCGACTCCAACTTCAAGTCCAGCTACTAACTAAACAAGTTGATAACATTGAAATGCTGAGCAGAAGGAAGATCTTGTTATTGCACGGTGTCAGTGAAGACAAGAAAGAAGAATGCTGTGGCACAAGTTGTGGATGTCCTGTCTAAGCGTCTGAAAGTATCAGATTTCTGTATTGATGATATAAGTAGATGCCAGCGACTTGGTAAATCACCGTCAGAGAGGCCAAGACCCATTTTGATAAAGTTTAGAGATCAATTGGTGTGGAATCAAATTTGGTACTCAAAGGTTAGTCTTAAAAACACTGGAGTTACTCTGTCTGAATTCCTAACTAAAACCAGGCATGATACTTTTATGGCTGCAAGACAGCGATTTGGTATTTCTAAATGTTAGACTAAAACACTTTACAGCAGTCCGGTGGTCACGGGTAGTCTGAGGTGATATTCAACCGTCAGTTGACATATCTATTATATCAAACAACCCCCAACGATTTCTTAATTGCCACGCGTACTACCCTGGGTTCTTGTAGAATAAGCTTAACGCATGATGTATTTGAGACTTTAAATATTTTTTGAGTCCCAGGTGGTTGATGATTTCCTACCACCTTCTCTATTGAGCTTTGGATGTTTTTGTATTTCATTTCATTTATCATTCCAGGGATATATCTGTGTCTCCCTAGCGACTATATGGAGTTAAGCAAACCTGATGCAAACACGGTTAATCCGGCTAAATTTATTTATTTAAAATGCGAAAATAATAATTGCGAAAATTAAAGATCTTAAGTTATGTTACAAAGTAATTATATTCGTATTTTTTCAAATCAGATATTAAGCGTTTATTCAATAATATTTGTTTGATGCGTTAAATAAATTTATTATTATTTGATGGTAAAACTTTATATCTATGTATAACTATTTAGTTAATATATCTTTGAATAAAGATAATACGAGTATATGATTGTTGGCCTAATTTGGTAACTAATTAATGTCATTTTTACCACTCGCGTTCTTTTTAATATAGCGAACGTTGTCTGTAGGTAAAGGACTCATATAATAATAATCAAACTTCACTGTAAGCGTTTAATCATATATTTTAATTTTAATAGTAACAAAGTTTAAGAGTTCTACACTAGTCTCAGTTCTCTTAGATCTCTTCGAAAATGTATATATTTGTGGAGAAAGATTATTACATTTACTAAGTTAAAAAAAACCAAGAGATTAAATTATTTATAGAAAAATAATATACATAAAGTATTATAATAATTATCGATAAATTTGTCACAAATATTTTTTAACATTACAGAATTCTTCGATTGTTCGATTTTTTTTTAAATATTAAGTATTTGTAATATGCTAAGGAGGATTTTTTGAGCTTAGAAAGTGATAACAGTGCAAATTAACTACTACTTAAATACAATACATCTACACACTAAGTTTCTTTATACTATTATTCAAATTATTATACATATATTATTAGTGTAAAATAAATACTTCTAAGTTACAGTGCTTTAAATTTTAAATTAATTATAATTACATATATTTTATAGTATTATTAAAGTAATCTACTTTATATTCTTCATCGCATATTTATATTTAATTTTCAAATATTTTGTTTATTTTCGTCCGCAATTATAAGTAAGCACTTATTTTTTCGAATAAACAGTAATGGCTAAAGATAAATAAGACCATGTTGTAGTCATGACCTGAAAACATAAACATTATGTACTTATTTTTCTGTACACTAATCATGCATATAGCAGACGTTTACGTCCTACGTTTTCCACCAAAACTCATGCCTTGAATTTTGTTTTGGAAAATGTACAACGTGACATTATCCTGTCCACTTTATTCTGTCAGCAAGAATTTTCCGAATAAGGATTGATCATTTATTAATTTCTTATTTTAAATAAGGTGTGCCGTTTCATCTCTTAAATAATAACACAAAATTATGCAATTTCGAGTCATATGACAAGCGGAGAGCAGATTTTTTTAACACTAAGTCATTCCTGTTTGTTCTAATTTCAAATAAATTATTAACTGTATACGAGTGTTTGAACTTCCCGTTAGAGTTCAATTTACACTTGTGTGAAATATTTTTATGGCCACGCTCTGGTATTAGAGAAAGCGCGGTGCTAAATTCCGCCCTTAGCACACATAAAGTGAAAAGTGTCTTAAAACTGGGTTCCTTCCGCCTTCTATATACGGGAAAAAGCGTGAAGCTTATATTAAAAACAATAAAATATATTAGTAGATCGAGAATACTATACCTTAATAAAGGTATTCAGTGTTATAGGAACGTAATTCAAGGACATCAAAGAGCAAGGACGTTGCGCTCTAAAAAAATATTTATTATAATTAATTTTATAATTATATTTTTATTGTAGTTAAATTCTTCTTAATCAATATCTATATAATCTTATTAAAAATATCATTAATGTAATATTATTCAATGAATAAATAAAGAATTAGTATTTTAAAATATTTGTGCTATGTACGACCCAAAAGGAATTTCATCAGAGATCACCTTTAAATTATGACCACAACACACTTTCCCAAACGATCATTCCATTTTTCAAAACAGTTTTAAGTTCACTCATGGGGATGTCATTTAAGCCTTCCAGCGATTTTTGTTTTACCTTCACTACAGTAGCAAAACGCTTTCCTTTCATATCACTCACAGCGACACAATTTTTCACTCTCACGCAAATGGCGTGACACTAACGGACATATGATCAAACAGTAGGTTCCCCCACCACAGGGTAATTTCCGGAACTTGTGGGTCACCCCTCGTATATACATATTTTTATTTATTTTATTTACCCATGTAAATAAAATAAATAAATAAATGTGTAATTATACACAACGAATTACACTCAGAGGAATAAACTCTCTTTATTTTCTCTGTTTCTATGACACATAATGAAGCCCTACAGTTCTAAATTCATTTCATCATGAAACTTTTCGTAGCAAATCCTTAATCAACCATTTGATTTGAGGCGATCATTATAGTTGCCATATTATCAAATGCCGACTAAATACCCTTTACCGGTAAACTAATTTTTTTCCAACTGCACTCACCTCACGACGAACCACGCCTACGGAAATATTACCGAATAGTTATATATTATACGTTGCTGGGCTATTTATAGCCATACTACTAATTATCGAAGTATCCAGTATATACTTTCTCACAGAACAAGTTAACATATCGTTGTCTTAACGGAGGACTTGCTCTTTGGGAACACTTGCATCGCCAGTGTAAGTCAATCTGCCAACCTGACAAATTCCTCCAACATTCTATGTTGCCATAAGCAAAAAGTGGACCCTGACCATCAAAAAATCCCAGGATAAGCATTCAAACTAAGGCGAGTACACTATACGACACTATACAATAAAATGGTCCTTAGACTGATATATATAGCGAAACACAATATCAAAGTGTTAACTTGTAACGAAGATGGTCGCGCAACAAGTTCATTAGTACTCGAGTCTAACAGCAACTTAATTACATGGTTAACATTAGTGACCAGACGTATTCATTCGCTACTCCATGACTCTATATAAATAAAAGTGTTATAACAAAAACAGTCACGTAAATAAAACTAAATACGGGCAAATTGAATATAGGCTCCAATTGTCATGTTACAGTATTTAACACATGTGCTGCAGCACGTAAACTAATAATCCTTCAACCAGATTTGTCCCAAGTCGAATAATAATCAAAAGAATCCGAAGTCGAAGAAGTACTTATAGATCTACTAGGACTTAATATTTTAATCTACTTAACGTACCTTAATTAAAATCATTACGAAAACATAATTCAAATACATTTTTTCGTATAGTCAGAATGATCTTAAATCCAACATTTTTTGGTTGAATTCGTCCCTGGTTCTGGGAAGCGAGAAGGACAGTAAATATTTGTCTTTGTTAATTTCTCATAGATACCTTAGATATTTTTTTCTTTGTCTGCACTACTTAAAGGTACCGCGGGGGGTCAAATAGCCCGTTACATAGTGAAAGGTAAAGTTAATATAAGTAAGTAACTATATAGAGTTCAAGCGGTTCAAACTCCTCTACGTTATAATTATAATACCTTTGCTAAATAAGTATTGAGTATGTATACTTTCCTAAATGTCGATTATTACAAAAATGAAATTCATATAATTAAAATCTGAAAAATATTGATTTAATCGTACCTCCTTTCTAAGTAGCTCACTGTATTAACATAATATGTATATCAATGGTAAAATAACAATTATTGCTAATATGTTTCTCGCTAAATCAATTGGAGTATTTGCAACCTAAAAACAATACATTAGTGAAATTATAAAGATAAACAATGCTAATTACCAGGTACCTACGTCTTCCATTTTATCGGAATGTAGGTAGACCATCCATCCATATTAATAAACTATCTTATCTTTACGCCATATTTCGCAAATAGCAAGGTAATCAGATGGGACCTAGTTTTAAGATTCTTTGTTGTCCATATTCCCTCCTAGTTTTATAGACTGAGCGGCTAATTAAGCGGTCGAACTCAAATTAACAATACCTCAAGTAAGAACCAAAGCCGTAATGATAGCATTGATAATCAAACGCAGTGTTGTTGTTACAGCTTCAAAATAAGTATTATTAATATAAATATAATTACAAGTACGATATAAACACACAATTATACTGCAAACAACGTTTTTTTTATCATTTAATGTTCTAAGCGCGGTAGGCAAATTAACATTTCGATATCTGATTGAAATTGGCCAAGAAATGAAATTGAGAAGTTAAGTGTTGAGTAGTGGTAATTCCATCAGTATTTAATTCCTCTTGGTGAAGATCGAACCCACAATCATAGTATTTTATCGGTTTTTATTCCTGTGCTTAACGATGGCACCCACATATAATATAATGTAAATTATATTTTTTCTCCTTAATATTTCATACACATATTGTTATAGAATACTGATAAAAGGTACTTACAATACATGCAAAAGAGAAGAAACAGACTTCAAGCGTAGCACATGACAAAATCATGAATACTATTTTATTGAAAATGTTATTAAGTAATTTCATTAATCTAAAACAAATATTCGTTAATTTATTTATAAAGCATATTTAAAAAATACCAAGAGTTCGGTACCAATTTAAACAGTAGGACATCGGGAACATGTCCAATGAAAAAAATTGTTGTCGTTTGATTTATTTTGTGTTTTATCTAGGCAGCTACCTTCACACAAAACGCAGAATAAACGAAACATGAACTTTGACTTAGAAACCTAATTGTTTTTGTATGTTAGGGACCGCCGACCTGGATATTTGATATAATTTGAGCTTGATTTTTGTAATGTCACACTTTTGCAAAAATTTTGAGTAAAATATTTAATTTTACTCAAAAAAGTAATAAAATTACAAGTTAAACACTTTTCATTTTAAAAGAGGTATAGAAGTGTGTGGCCCAGATAGCATTATACATAATCAACGGGATCATAATTTCTCATACATGACAACAAGTTTTTCTAATGAACATTGTAACAGTCCGACGATTGAATCTACTTTCATTTTTCCAGAGAACCAGAATGATTTGCAGAGGAAGTATTTTTGTGTTCTGCATATCATTCTTGGCTTAGTTGCATATACTTTAATACTCTTAAATATTTTCCAGTTTGGGGATAGAAAGTTAAAAATCAGGTAAAAAAAAGAATGACACAAAGTTCGAAATTTTTACAATAAGCAGATGCATAAAAAGTGTAAGTGCTGCGGCTCTGGCATTATATTTTCAAGCACTTTGAAACGCCTTTTCAAATTTGCGTGTAACTTTGAAAACATTCACTGGGGCTATATTAAATTTACTATGTACGGGTAGCGATATTAAACATATGGGTACTACCCTGGATTCTTGCAGAGTGAGCTGAATATATGATTCGCCCACTAGTATGGTGGGTTTGAGACTCAAAAATTTTTATATATGGGTCCAAGCAGGCAAAAAGTTTGCAAACGTCTTCTCTGTTAAAATTTGGATGCTCATGGATCATTCTAGAGATATCTTTCTAACGATTTTCCTTAACGTTTCTCCAGAGCGAGGATGTGAGATTTGTCAAACCTGATGTACTGGTTGGGGTTATCCGCTGTATGCTCACTCACTGGTAACTTTGATTCTTGCCTGATTGATGATCCTCTTTTTTTGATTAATGCATGGCTAACGTCATTGTTCAAGCATTGGCTAATTTTCTTGTTAGGCTTGTATATAGTTTTTATTGAAGATCTTCTTAAGATGTTACCGATCCTATCTGATCCTATCTATATCCTATTTATCAGATAAGGTAGAAGTTCTAAGGACGCTGACGGGTACTGGCAGCTTGTTCTCATGAACATCTATCTGTATCTTTCGCTTGACAACTTTCACTCGATTGACTCGTCACGCAGTAGTGAATAGGTATACTGGTCAATGCAACTAAACAATAAAACTCATCATGGTTTTATTATAAGTTAATTTAAGATCTTTCAATCCGCATACAAAATGATAAGAATCTCTACTGTTAAAACATTTTATGCTAGAAATTCTTATTATTTTGTTAGTGGACTGAAATATAAAATATCGTAGCAACGAAGTGGAGAAAGTACTCGTGGTATGTTAAACCTGTTCATACGTCATCGTTCCGAATTGGCTAACTACTGGACGAAGAAGTATCTATTTGTGTTTTTATAGTACCTGTAACTTAGTTGTTATTAAAGCCAGAAACTAGTGATTTAATATCAAAATATAATTGTTTATTTTAATATATTTTTGATCCATCAGTAATAATTACATTTTTTTAATGTAATCGGCAATATCTACTTAAACCGTCACATCTTACCGTAAAATTCTTACCGTACCTTAATCGACATTGGGAACTGTTTTTTTTTTATTTTTTCTTAAATTACAAAGTGCCTGACATCAAGAAACATCTAGATGGTGGGAAACATCTAGAAGGGTGGCCGAATCAGATAGTTTTTCGTTACATCTAAGGCATATCCTAACGAATAGTTTTTGCATCTGAACGACAGGAACGTTTCGTTTTTATTTGGTTAACTGTTTAACGAATTTGAGGTATTATTTTAAACATCTTACTAATCTAGTAATTTTGGTTTTGTCTATAGATTGCGGTGATTCATACATGGTGTTATTATTTCTTAACAATTTCCTCCACAGAAATAACAGTTATTTGAAGACATTTGTCGAAAATAGTGCTGAAAGAGACATAGGATATCTGGGGCTGTCCTGGACTTCTTGTATTCTGGTTGTCTCATCCTCTCTCTGGTTGAACGAAAAAATGAGGACCGATGTTACGATAAGCAGATAGGCAGGTATAGTCGTGTAATAGAGAGTATCTAAGTTTGACGATTCCAAAGTCACTGGTTGTTGAGAGGCAATCCGGATATTGGTTGAGTGTAAGTAACGCAAATCTATGCTATTCAATTTTAAGATGTTTTTTGCTGTCGCTTTGTGTATCTTTATTACTATATTCTATATTCAACATTTTCAAAACTCGTCCTTTCACTTGATCATGGTGGTTAGTGATGGTAAATATGGACGTTTGTAGAGCACACTCTTGAGGTATTTTGGCTAGATAACTTCCGCGAAGGTTTCAGTATTTATCTTGAGAACAGGTTGACTTTCGTTAGGTTGGGAAAGCTTAGAACGATCATCCAATTGTTCCATAGCTTGAGACAATAAGATTACTGGAGTAACTCGACAGGTTTCATGAATATATTCCTGAAGTATAAGACGTTGAATGCAGCTCGTTTGCTCTCCATAGTGTTGGTTTAAGCTGTCCTTGTAAAGATGACCGTGACTATACTTTGGACATTCTGTCTCTATATACAGAAGATCTTTCTCGTGGATTGTTACGTATAGATTGGTAGAAATTACAGTTTTATTATTACTATTAGGGGCTAAGGACAATTTGTAAAGGAGATAGTTAGTAGGATTCACAATGGCCAACCTAATCACAAAGATTATATCATTATCTTTATAATAATATCCTAATCTTAATAAATCTATATTTTCTCTAAAATTAATACCTAACACTATTTCTGAATTGTATAACCCTTTTAGTTTATGGTGAAACTAAACATGCAAGTGATCCTAAGGGATCTTTCAGACCTAGCAAATACGCCTGAAGCCTTAATTTACGATAAAGATCTCGTTTAGCATTGATGGTGGTCTCAAGGGTATCATGCAGGCTTACAAAAGTCATTATAATACTGTATAGATTCTAACAACGCTCATAAAACTCCTGCACGGTGCTAGAACCTTGCGATAAAATTGCTAAATAGTTACAGTCTCATCTCGTTGGTCCGTGAAGTTGTTCACTAAAACAGTTGTTCACTAAAGCGAATACCTTGAATTTGTTCACTAAAGCAACCTTGCCTATCAGATGGAATACTATATATATATATTATATACTCGGGTACCAACCTTAGGATGATGACACGATGCTGACTGATGTGATTAAATTTCTTGAGTCCAAAAATGAACCTAGTTACTAAATATTATGGACGTTCAATGTTATTGAGCAACTGTTGTGAAAAAGGTAACAGATGTCAGCATAGTCCAATATAGGAAGCAAGAATGAGTGTGCCAGGATTATTTTAGTTTGTGTGGGCAAAAGGTTCTTCCATCTCTTTATTCTACCTATAGTGTGGTACTTCTTACGGCTAAGCTCAGAGGCGTGAGGAGCCCTTAGAGGACACACTAATAGATTTGAGGATTGCTAATAAGATATCAATATCAACATTGTTAAAAGCATTAGAAAAATCCAGCATTTGTTGATCAACGATACCTAACCTGATGTCATCATTAACATTATTTAATGCCGTGACGGTGCTATGTCCAGGGCGGAATCCGAACTGGAAGGGGGATAGGATTTTATTTTAATCTAAGAAAGATGAGAGTTGATGATGAACTATACGCTCTAACACTTTAGATAGAGACGGAAGGATAGAGATAGGGCGATAGTCAGTAAAGGATAAAGGATTTGATACTTTGGGAATAGGAATTACTATTGTTTCACGCCAGGTACGGGGAAAAAAATTCGAGGAAAGGGAATGGTTAAAAATTTGGCATAGGACAGGAAGCACAGGGCTATTATGTCTACACTCACCCAATAAGTTTCCGATGTTGTTTTATAATTTTGTTAATTGCACTCGTGGGTTCATTATGAACACTCTCGTCCAGCACTGGTGGATTATTTCTTGGATTTATATTTTTTATATTTTCTTGAACTATAAAGAATGCAGTTCTGAGGTGAGCGCATAAGGTGATAATCAACATTTCTAATCCGAAATACATATATGCTAGACATGCAACTGAAATACACAGGTAATTTAAAAATATAACTTTGAAATTATTAACTTAACTTAGCTTAACGCTATATACCTGGAGGGGTAGGCAGAGAGAACGCAGCGTCAAGCGCTATGGTCTCAGCATACCTCTTTCGCCTCGTCCACTGTCATTAACCTCTTCATACATGCCCTCCGGGGGATCCTCATGCTTTTTACGTGACCTTCCTCCAGTATCGTAAATACTATGTTTTCAAAGGTCAACCGAGGTCTCCCCCTCCTTCTCTTACCACTCACTTTTCCTTCAAAAATCATTTTTGACATTCTCTCTTCAATCATTTGCTCGACGCGCCCAAGCCAACTGAACACATTCCTCTTCATTCTCACTGTGAAATCCACGCTAGTACCTACAATTCTGTGTATCTCTTCATTGAGTATGCGATTAGCTAAACTGACTCCGCATATTCTACAAAGAGATCGCATCTCTACAGTATTCATCCTTCTTACATTCTTCTTCTATAATACCCACGTTTCGCTGCCTTATAACAACGTCGGTACCAGTACTGGATTGTGTACAGCTAAACGCGCAGCTATGCTGATGATTCGCCGTCTCAACAATGCAGCTAAGGCACCATTGACTTTGTTACCGGCAGCAATACGCTTTTCCACATACATATTATCGTATCTTCCGGGTCTGCTAAACATACTTCCCAATTATACTACTTGCTCTAATATCTTATCATTTACACTGATCTTGCATACAGTCCTTACTTCATTTCTTTCAAATATCAGAACCTTCGTCTTGTTCGCATTCAGGTTTAGACCATTATTTGCACATCCTTTTTTCAAAGTGGTAACCAATGCCTGAACTCGCTTTCTGATGATGTAATAAGCACTGCATCATCTGCGTACAGCAGGCTATTTATATTCAATTTATATCCTACTTTCACTCCCTGTCACTTTGTCTAACTCCTTGAAGACAGCTGTCCAAATACAAATTGAGCAACCAAACTGACATGGCGCAACCCTGTCTTACATCCGATTGGACGTCAAACCAAGGCGACATGCCAGCTCTTATTTGCTCGCAGGCTGAGTGATCTCTGTAAAGAGACTTTACAGCCTGTAGCAAGGGTCCGCTAACATTGTACCGGGGCAATATCTCCCATAATCTCTTTCTTACAACCCTGTCAAACGCCTTTTCCAAGTTCACAAAAGCACAGGAAACTTTTTGGTTTACTGCCAAAAATTTTTCCATGATCATGCGGAGGGAAAAGATCTGATCCATACACCCTCTTCCAGGTCTTAAGCCTCCCTGGGCCTCCCACAACAGTCTTTCGGATCTATCTTGCATTCTTCTCACTAAAATTATAACATAAACTTTACTACCTAAGCTAATCAAACTGATAGCCCTAAACACCCCTAAACTTGCGTGTCCAAAACACAAATCTCACCAAGAGCGATTTTGTGCATGTTATTAACATTTCTAGTTCCGGTTAAACGATCCGGACTTTCATTCTCGAGTACTTAAGAACTTAAGTGAAAGGAAATTAAATATTAAAAATTAATATTTTTAATGTTTTTATTTCTTCGCTCTAGTAACAAGGCAAAACGTGGCGTAGAGTCCACCACTCACACACCTTAAATTTATCAAAAAGTGGGGAATGGAAGTGGAACGTATTATCTTAACACTAGGTTCCCAAGTTCCCTCTGTCTACCCTGCAATGTGCCGAATACAACGTGAAGCTGAAAAAAATGTATATTTATACTTTTCGGCTATATTTCACTATTTTCATTAAGCATGTCAAGTTAGCCCTTAAGTGTGGTATACAATTTAGTTTTTTATTTTTAAGATAGTTACTACACCACAAACATCGTCGATGGAAGCACCTTACACTATCTGTCGGCCGTCCGCGCGTCGGCGTGGCCGGGTCCAACGGTTAGGGAAAATCAGTTATCCCTTAGAGTAGTCTAACATGTCCCCAGTCGCGGCTTCACATCACTGCTGGATTGCTTAGAATAGGGTAATTCCCAGCCCAATCGACGGCCGCAAGCCGAGGTTTGAGTCCCGCAGGGCGCCCTTGCCGCCATCGATATCCTCTCAAGCAGCCTCCCCATCCGGTGTCTTTGTAAAAACCAGTAGGGCTAATAGCAAATCCTAACAATCGAAAAAAAAAGGGGTTCGGCGCTGTTTGTGGGTTGGTTATCGTGCGGAGTGGTTGGCATTGATACTGTAAGTTCGTTCCATTTTATTTTACTTTGATATTGTTTAACTTTTGTTAATTTATCATAAGAAATATTGTCAATAAAGTAAACTTTGTAATAAACAGCGATCAGCCAGAACGCCGACTCGCTTATTAGTTGATCTCAAGCCCAAGGCAGAGTAAACATTATTAGCGGTCGCTTCGCAGCGGTTGTTAAAAAATCCGTAACCATCTCCTTTCACGCATAACTTCTATATCATATTTTGTTTATTATGTTAATATACGTTACCGATAAACAAAATTGCCGTTAAAAAGTCATGTTTCGCCTCTCACTAACTAACATTGTGAAAAAATATTTGGTACGATTATATCGCATATAACAAAGGCAGAAATAAAAAGGCCATTAATATGCATGTCGTTTCGTCTATTCTTGGAAACACATCTCTATTGCGTGAAAATAAGAATTTCATGACTCTTACTTATTGGATTTTCTAACAGAAGCAAGTATAAACAAAAAAAATATTGTAGGTTAACTTCAGCGCAATTATAAATTATTATGAAGAGGTCTGGTACGTTGAAATAGATAGAGCTAGGCGTTTAAACAATTAGGACGACTTTGAGTGTTCCTTTTTTGTATGCTTGAGAGGTGATATAAAAACTTAACAAAATCAATAGCTAGGCGTGTGAACTATTGGAACACTTTGAAGTGCTTTTCCCGTGTGTTCATTTGAGCTCATTTCTTAAGAGGTGACGCCAAACAAAAAGTACTTAGTATCTTGCCTAAATTGATGGAGAGCTCCTGACCGCTTGAAGTATATATATAATCTTTAGAAAAGACTTGTGCCCTTAAAATATTAATTACCTGAAAATTAGAAGATTTCTAAATAGCACGTCAGATAATTATCATATCATACGCAAAATATCCGCGTTGTTTATCGCGCTGACGCTTTAATAAAGGCCTTAGCGAATAGCCCATGGTTAGAATGATTGTAAACGATATCCGTGTTATACAAGATTGTGCGGCAGCCACTAACGTCAACCTTACAATGAGAAAACTTATTTCGTTTTTGTTCACATTTATTATAAGAGAAACGTTATTTCATTAAAGCTTGATTTGAAACACTATATAATAATAATTATAAATGTTAAGTTTCGCTTGTGCTGCAAATACCGATAGCGAAAATGTTAATGCTCTTACAGAGAATGTACTCCACTTAATCTAGATTTTGTATACAATCGGTTATAAAGAGCTTGTTGCTCACGATATGCATGTATTTTAACAGTTGAATTCCGATTCTACTTACGAGTATGTGCCCTCAACTATCGTTGTCACCAAATTTGAACACGTAGTTTTGTGTTTGTCATAGTCAAGTCCGACCGACCGACCAAGGTCGCGTTTTTAACGCACGTATACAAGGTGAAAAGCCGCAAATGTTTTACGTCTCATCGAGATGTTAAAGCCAAGGTATTTTTGAGAGTGAAGATGGCTTCACTTTTATTTAAAATATTACAGTTCTAGCTATGTGAGGCCTTGCTGTTTGGAATGTGCTTCCGATATGGCCAAGTCCTAGCGCAGCAAGTGTGCTTCACGGCACAGTCCTGTGTATTGGGCATACGTGAGGCGCAGTCCTGTTTATTGGCGCATTGGGGTGGGGTGAGGCGCCGTTCTGGCGGTTGCTATCCCAGCAAATGTATACATATTACACGCATCATACGATTTATTACGAATTTTTATTACGAATTCTATTACGAATTTTGATTCATGTTGTTAACGTGGGAGCTTGCAAGTTCAAGTATGAGCTTGAGTGAGACTTTTGCAAGTTACGAAAGTATTTTGTATGAGGGCCTTGTTTGCGTGAGGAATGATAGAATAGGCAACATTGCATGTTATCGTGCATAATTAACGGCTATTTAAGTTTTTATTTAGATTGTACTGATGAAAACTGGCCGCAGGACTCTCAGGTCCTCCTCTACAGTCGCTGTTTCGTGTCACTCAGGCTAAGCAGGCAAACTTCAGCATATGAAATCTTCAAGCCTACATTTTTAAGTCACTTAGTTTTTTTTATTTTAGCATATGACCTGTGTATGTTTGATGCAAATATATAATAATGTAGAGAAACCAGTCGTCTCCAGGGTTGAAAATAGATCCAAAAGCCAGCAAAAGTTCCGTACTTTGATGAATAATAAACTTTCGTACTAATGTAATAAACAACGATGTCGCCAAATTTATCCATAGACCCAAGAAGAAGCCCCAGTAGCATACTGTAAATAAAATAACATTTTTTTATTGTGTATTCATACTACTTAACTTTCTTTGATTGATTATTTAAGTAAGTTTCTGTAATTATCATAATGTGCTTTGTCTCTGCCCACCATTAATGTGCCTTTCTTATCTTGCACCAGTTTCTTGAACCACTTGTTCCTATTCGCTTTTAATTTATTATTTTTTACAAAGTTATAAGAAATAAACAGTTAAAATAGTACCAACAAATCTTATACTGACCTACTTGACCTTTTGTAAGAATTTTTAGAAAGTGATTCTTGTTTTCAATCTGAATATAAGTTAAGTTATTTGTTTTCCACATCAGACCAAGGCTTAGAATCAATTTTTCAATATTTGTTTTGTGATATAAAACTATACTAAATTTCACTAATCCTAAAATTATAAAAATTTTAATTAATAAATATGTGGTCGTAGGATTCAACGCAGAGCACTCATATATAAAGTGAGCGCTGGAATTTGATATATTATTGTATTAACCTCAGCGTTAAATATAGTTTCCGCTATATTTTATATGAATAACTTAGAATATATTTTATAGTACTTGAACAAATACCTTGAAACATCATAATAGAGCACGAAAGCAAGTAGGATAACTCAGGAATTTGTAAGTCATTTTGAATTTGTTTTATTAAATAAGCAGCCATTGAAACAAATTGAATGCCTATAAACAACATATTCACGAGAAACGCCAATATTTTTTTAAAAAGGGAACTTCATCATTAAAAAAATTAAAATTATTGAACTGAATTAAATAAAAACACATAAAATAAGTTTTTTTAAATTCTTCTGGAAGTTCAGAAAACTCAACCATACTCTATGTGTTCAAAATACTTGTAATGGTAAACTTTTTTTCGATTTTCAGAACAGTTAAGGTTTTTTATATATATTGTTAGTTAAATATATTTTGATTTATATTGTTATATCGGCAACAACGTTAAATAACACATGTAATATATTAATTATAAGTTACTTTATACTCTTCGTATGATTGTAACTGAATAGTAAGTAATGGCACCTTTTAACTGTTAAAAAAAATACCACGCCCAAACCTATTATGTTAATCACTAAGCCAATCCTAGTTACTTTTGAATTGATAATGTTAACCCTTAACGGAGCTCATAATGAATTATGTTACTTCACTCATTAAGACAATAATGATTTAAAAATATATTTGTTTTTAAATATGCATGTGTGCGTGATTTATCTAACGATCCGTCCATACATCCACCCGTACGGTCGCTCGTCCGACCGTCCATCCATTCACCCATCCATCCATCCATCAATCCATCCCTCCATCCATACCTACCTACATACCTACTTACTTATCTATTTAATTACCTGCCTATGTTCCTGCCTCCCTATCTCCCTGCCGGCCTGCCTGCCTGTTTGCTTACCTGCCTATCTATCTTTTTTTATAAAAAAGTGTTATAGGTACTCATTTGGCGTAACGAGATAAACATATTTTTAAACATTTTGTCTTGCGCATTATTCTACATTTGTAGAAAAAACGACGATAAATATATAAAAAGATATTTAATACATTAAAAATGTTATTGTAACGCATTATGTAGTTAATAAAGTTTATTTAAATATCACAATAATTATGCAAATAATATTTGAAAATAATTATTATCATTCATTCTCCCTGAATTTTGAGAGTAGTGAGGTGATAAGAATAAGCCTGTAATTAGCTGTACAAAAACCATCGTCTTTTTATGGGGTTCGTTCTTCCACGGGTCTAGAACTACACCGGCTGAGAAAGAGTGCCGGGATAGATGCGTTAGCACCAATGTTTGCACTGAAGCACATGAGAGGAGCACAAATGAGGAGGTCCAACGAAGGTAGAGCTCGCCTAACAGTTTTTTGTTTGAATAAAAAGTCAGGAGTAGAGCTTTGATACTGTGGAATGGTCAGCGACGTTATTCATCGATCATTTATAAGCAAGTCGAGACAATGAGAGTGCCCAGCAGGTCGGCTTTCTTTTTATCATATGGAATAAGGTGTAATTTCCTGTGTGTGTAAAGTTTGACCATGCTTGTTGTCATTGCTGACTTGTTGTACTAGGCATACATATCCATATACGAGAGAGTATCAAAAAACTGCGATTGCTATTGCGGCTATTAACAAATTGG
>DWMZ01001032.1:0-18067 GCA_018249855.1 Eueides tales michaeli
ATGTAAACACACTCGAAGAAGTTAAATATTTAGTATTTTTAAATGAAATTTTATATATTTTTGTTTTTTCGCTTTGGTGAGAAAGCCAAGTGTGCGTTCCGCCACTTAACACGCTGTCTCGAATTTGCCGAAAAGTAGGAAAAAGAACGGGATATCTTATTATTAGGTTTCCAAGTTCTCTTTGCCTTCCCTGCGACCTGCGGAATAAATCATGAAAATGCAAGAAAATGACATCAAATTAAACATATTAATTAAAGTATATATACATGTGTAAACATATAAACACTAGCATTGAACATCATAATTCTATGAAATCCACTGTACCAATAGAGAAAACTCACACAAAGTTTTAATTCGCCAACAATTTCAATAGATAAGACGAAGTCTAAAGAGAATCCTTCTATTATTGGAAACGGGACTGACAGGGAAACTTTTAGTTGCTCAGTTTGGTAAGTTTTCTCAAATGGACACGGTCTTTGATAGTGTTTTAACGAACAAATCGGCCATGATCTGCAATACAGTTTATCGTTTTATGAACTAGACTTGTTTTAATATATATTAGTTGAACGTTTTCAGTAATATTTATCGGTGAAAGATTTGAAAGAAAATATATTTTTGGTTATATTTTTAGTTAGCGATGGGATTATTACTCTGTTTATAGCAAAACAAAAAAAAAAGTATTTTAGATAAGTAAATTATTAGATACCGATATGCTATATTTTATGGTTCTTTTTTTTAGTATTACGAATACTCAATAATATGCTTTTAGAAAATGTATAAAATATGAAACGTAATAGGAGTTGATCGTCCCTTTTGGACGACGAACGGTCTAAACGCTCGGACCAACTAACCGAACCGAATCGTAAAACGACCGACCGTGCGTCCTCATCGAGCTACGTCGATATTCTTATACTCTTGTTACAACTTTATTTACGTTGTTAGCGTCTCTTAAAGTAATATTTCATACTTAGAAAACAAAAATAGTTTTTTTAGGAAACTTATACGAAATTTAACGTAAGGTTTGTTTCAGCGGCCACTTTAAATTAGCAACCGCATTACATGATCATTAGAGCTGTAGTTGTCAAACTGAGCATGCAAGATTTAGCATACATAAACACGCAATTAACAAAAATATACATAACACCTTGTCTAAGAGTATTAGAATCATCAAAGACAAAAAATAAACAGGTCAACTCTGCAATACGTCTACCAGTTCACCTAAAGGATATTCCGTGTTTTTTATAAGACCAGCTTTACTATTATTTTATAAAAAATATATTGACAGTATGTCGTTGTACTCTTATTTCCAGTTCGTAAATCTTTGTTGCTCAACCAAGACCCAAAATTAAATATACATTTTAGAAAACGTATAAAAATTTGAACGCCGAGCGACTTGATTTGTGCCTCTTAGAAAATGTACAAGAGACGCGGATTATATACGTTTTCTAAGATATGTTTTTTCTTAAATTTGGAATATCACTTGAAATATGTTAAAAGTTACATTGTAACTAATAATTTATATAATTACTTATCATAGACTTCCGTTACAAATACATAAGTAAACAGATTACTTTATGATAATTTGTTCAGAATCTCGTCTCGCAGTTTGATCACACAATATTCTGCTTAACATTTGTTGCTCTGTTTATTAAATTGATCTATATTACAAATCGTTAACAATATTTAATTTTAACAGCTTGCTATGAAATTATGGGTTGAAATTTCACTGGAATGCTGTTTGATGAATATTTGCTATAATATCACTTATATACAAAATGCTCGGATAACCGGTGTTTTTCTATTGGTAACAACTTGTTTTTTTTTATAAAACGCGGTACGCTAACGTAACGCTAACTGTAGCGCTTCTCACTATATCACTGACTTGATATGGTAAGCAGAGAGAATTTGGAAACCTAGTATTAGGTACTCCGTTCCGTTCCCCATTTTTTGCCAAATTTAAGGCATTGCGTATTGAGCGATGGAACTAATAGCCGCACTTTGCTTTGTTCCCAAAGCGAAAAACTTAAATACCAAATATTTCACTTTCTCGAGTGTGGATTGAAACAATCGGCGTTTACAGTAACCAGCACCAGGTCTCAAATTACAAAAATAAACAGAATAAATTTGGGCCTGGACCAAGGTCTTCGGGTTCGGAGACGGTTCGGGCTGAACTATTATAACTTTATCATAACTTATTCTAATGTAATTTTGTAGCAATTTTTCATTACTAGAAAACAGGGATATATCAACATTTTCCGAAATGATATATAACGTACCTCCGCATAAATAATTTGGAACAAAACAATAAAAAATTAAACTACCACTAACAGCTTGCCGGGAAGTTCTTTCGTTTTGAATGTATTGTCTCAACTCTTCCGGGATTCATGTGATATTCTTTCGTACGTCATTCGGATTTATTTTAATAAGCATTATGTCAACAACATTGTAGCATAGAAGATAAAATTCAATTTTAGAATTGTAGGAAAACTTATAAATATATTTATGGAAGTAAATATTTACGAAAAAAAGAATAAATTGCGAAACCATTTATTTTTATTATTTCCCTTAATAAGGTAGTATTTAAAATGATATGTTATAACAGGACAATTAAACATAATGGTATTAAATGCATTCTAAGATGGATGGATTTTTAGTTTCGTCTGAAGGTTCAAATTAGGTAAAACATTAAGGAACAAGGAAAGAACAAAGACTACTTACTCCCTGATCTTGTTCCTTATACCACCGATCTTTATAAGCTGTTAACCTATTTTATATTATATTTAGCGATATTTAAACAGTTTTTGTTGAATATTCAAAACTTACACGGAACATCTTACTAAACCTTATTACTTTGCACGAATAACGAAAGTATATAAATACCTATAGACTCTATTATTGCTTTTTATGATTTTACATATATTAATAAAGTAATGATAACGTAATAACTACTTAAGCACAATTCGTATTGAATATAACGGATAGAGGAAGATATTGTATTCAGAAAAATCTTAATAAAAAAATATGTCAAACAAGTATTTTAATCTTTAACGATTTCTGAGATTTACGGATATTTTAGTAATGCTAAAAGTTTTATTAACGAAAATGAATTATTAGTAGAGAGCGCTTGAGCAGATTTACAAGTAACTAAATCCTTGAAATCACGGGTGATTCATTTAGATTGTCTAGCGCGTGACAGAATCGATTAAGCTGTCGCAATTTTGCCTTCGTGGTCTTTAAATTTTCTTTTAAAAATTAGTACTGCAAGGTAATTTCCATTTATTGTATTTGTATTTAAGATTGTATTTGAAGGTTGATCAACATTTCAGATATTAGGCCAATGTTGTGAATGACTGAGTTTTTAACAATTAAATCGTAAATTATATACGTATAGCACCTGTACATAATGTCTTAAGAGGCTGCTTGTATTAGCTGTGGTTTGGCGCACTCACGTACTTAGTGCGCTCGAGGAAGCGCAGATTTAAGTTGTAAAAATATTCAGAACGCATTCTGATTTAATGAAAATCGTGAGCCGGTATTACTAGTTTTTATTGATTTTACTAATCATAATATCTATCTCAGCTTACCGATGTAACGGGCTGTCATCATCTTGAATGTGAGAGGTCACATTTGAGATGATGACAGCCTGTTACATCACTATTAGCTCAAAATGAAAACGTTGAATTAGTTAAAAAAATAATTGTTTTTTTTATATTTATAAGAAAAATCTGCTGAAAAATCTAACAGTTACACAGTCGTATTACTGTTCTATTTCATACAATAATAAATAAATTATTGAATAATAAATAATAAGTAAATTAATAAAATAGTGAATACGCCTCGTAAACTTAATCTCATAAATTGTTAGAAGTCACGTTTCCTCTGACCGACAATTGTCATACTGGAACAGGACCCTTAGTATGTGAGTCCGACTCGTACTTGACCTGTTTTTAAAACTTGAGGAAGTCGTCATACTAAGGCGCGGTGTCAAAGTAATAATGGAGAAGTCAATAGAACCGTTTAATTTACATAATGATACAGCGGTGGTTTAGACATAGAGTTGTGAGAAATAATAATAAGCTACTTGATTGAAGTAAAGCGGGCTGCTAGCAACTAATTTGTCCTTGCTTTTACTTAAACTTGAAACAATCAAATTCTAAATAAGAACGAAAACTTTACGCGAAAAGAACGTGACTTTGTCTCTGAGTTAAGAAATTGTGGAATAAAAACTCTGTGAAGTATATATTTAGAAGTATTTATCTTGGTGCAGAATTAAACATGATTTATTCTTTAACTATGTTAAAAGTAAAGTTTTGTTAAGTAAAGTTCGTTGACCACTAAGCCATTCGTTCTCGGTGGACGGATTCCAAGAGGCGCGAGTTCAAATCCTGCTTCGTTCAAATTTTTATATTTTTAAATTTCATCGCATGCGTTGAAATGACTGGGGATCATTAATTTTGTAATAAACAAGCTCAGTTATTTATGATATAGCTTTCGAAATAATATCTATTATAACCTCCGCGTTCATTTCTATACAAAATTTAATTAATCTGATTCGATAAAGTTTGTTAATTGAATTAAAGATAATTGTTCATTAAAATAATTATTTAAATATATTACAAAATTTGACTTGGTATTTTCCAACCACAATCATCACAGAGGTTCCAGGTTAAGCATTCATAAAGTCTTTAATAATACATTAATAGTGCTTAATGGCACTATTAAAGTAACGAGTAATAATTTGTGACAACCACAAAGCTATACACATTGTCTTTATACATTAGTTCATAAAGTTATCTATTTTGTGTGTGAATAAGAAATCTATTCTATTATACTGACCTTTTAGGTCTTATTCACAGGTAATGTTTGCAAATCTAAGATGTAGTAAACATTAAATGAGCAAGTAATGGAAGGTACCGAGTCGCGTGCTCTTTGATCTCACCGCCACGTTCACGTCTCTTTTAGTTCCTTTGAGCGTTGATTGAGCGCAGCACTTTGCGCGCATGTGTACGTGAACGTACGCACTGAACTACTAAAGTAAATATCTATCAAAAACGCTTTTCTCTTTTTGAACAATATTTATAAATAAAATTTTGTATAATAATTTTTAAAATACAAACAAGAAATAAACTAAACGATAATTTTTATTTTACTGTTCTGTTAATTATTTAAAACAAAAATTATAGAGCTGTAAAAAAAATAAATATAAAACATTTTGAATAAAATATATTACTTAACAGTATGTAGATGAAATATTCAAGTATATTTCATCTCCATACTCTTACATCTCCATACTATTACAACTCAAGCAAGCTCCTTCGATACTTTTTGTTTTAACGTCTACATACTCGTAGTTTGCATAATGGTCTCAAAGTATGATAATGTGTTGATTTTGTTTGTTTATAGAAGTTCAATCTGTTATAAAGCCTCTGAAAGTGAACGGGTCACAACGTTGATATCCATCAAAAGAAAAGTTTATATGTAAAAAAAATGCACTAATCTTTTTAGAACGTTTTTTTTACTATTCAACACGTCTATATAAGATGTGACGTCAGCACATGGAAACATTTTCGTTTAGGCATATTTTCAAATTATATTTCCATTTTTTATAAACAACGCTAATGTTATGCTTAATTTTGAGTAAAAATTACCAAAATATAATAGTGAAAACTGCATTTAAATCTGGTTAGCTGTTTCTGAGGTAAGCGCGTACACACGCACAGATTTTTCTGTGCGTGTGTCACTGTCAAAAACAAACAAGCAAATAGATAAAAGTCACTGTTTTGGGCCTTATTCCATTAATAAACTTCCCTTATAAGATATTTTTAGTATATTCGCAGACTTCCATGTACAGACAGTGACTTATTATAAGTATAGATTTCATTTTATTGACAGGGGATCGAACCCATAACCTCACGCCTGTGCCACTACGTCAGATTATATCACAGGCGAGGCAAAGATATTTCAATCAAAACCTATAACACCGCAAACGTGTAACGCTGAAATTGAAATCGTGATCACCTCTAGCCTTCCCTCAAACTACATTGAATCTTCCTCTTTTATTCGCATTGCTCTCTGTTTCTTTGTTGCGGGAATTCCCACGTATTCGATATATGCAAAGTATTGCTCTTACCCTATTTATTTTCAACTTCAATATATTTTTGTAAGTATATACAATATAGGCCTATAGTTGCGTACGTGCTACTAGCTATAAATGCGATATGGTGTAGGTTCGATTCCCACTCGAGGAAATGAAATATTTAATTTCATATCTCAGGTAGGCAGAGCGCGGTGTTCTGTTACTCAAGACACACAATGTCTCGGTTTAGTGAAAAATAATGCATTATTGCTTTAAATTCGGTTGACAAGTTGAGGTAATCGTCGTGGGTTCTTCGATTTTCCACCTGACTGTATGTGTGTATGTGTGTGGGTGTGTATGTGTGTGTATACATTATTTAATTTTTTCACTTTCTCACTTTAGTAACAAAACAAAACGTGTTCTTTTTTGTGAATTTCAGCTTATTAAACAACATACTATAATTATATTTTTAGACGTTCCTCTCACACTAGCGTTCGTAAATAACTTTGCAGGCAATTTTTAACCTAACTAATAATATTTGATATTGGCGCTTACCAAGGATCTGATATAGTTAAAATGGAAACAGGTTTTTAGCTTTACTTGTTGACGGTTACTATTGAAAGAACATCCACAAGTAATTAACCAAAATGAACCAAAACTAATGAAGAAGAAACTATTTGCAGTTCCTCCGCAGCTCAGAACACTTTACAGATAAAAGCTCATAATCCGATTATAAGTTGAAATAAAACAAAACAGGAGTTCAAAGGAGCTCATCTCGCTCGAACAGTAAATAGAGAAGCGAGTGATCATTTACTTGAAGGTAACGACCGCAGGAGACGTTTGTTGGATTAGATTAGTTAAACTTAATAATCTCAATAGTTACATCTGTGAAAGTGAAGAGCCGTTACTTAGTTTCTCGGTTTCCCTCCCAAGTTGTGTCGGCTGATAGACAACTTTGTGAAGTGATTGTATTGAAATGTTTGTGAGGAAGTTTCGTAAAAAGGAAGACCATATTTGAAAAATATCCATACATCATATAAATATAATTAATAAATAATGATATAATTATATAATAGCGTAGTGTATATCATCCAAGTAGGCAGGACAGGACTCAGTGTCAAGAATGTCTCAGCGTCTGTTCCCCTGATTGACTTGAATTCGAAATATTGCACAGGTACCTGTGAGTGAGCTAATGAGAGGAGATGAAAATATTTTTGTCCTTTTTAAATTGTTATTCTAAAAAAAATCTTTTTATATACCGCTACGTGAAATATTTTTTGTTTTCTAAAAAAAATTCGCCGTGTGATCCCGGCTTAGAATAGAATCACCCTGGTACTGATGGTGTCGTAAGAGGCGACTAAAGTACGAGTGGAAGAGTCACGTTGTCAGCAATGACAACACGCGTGGGCAGACTCGACCGGATTGTTACCACCCCCGGCATTTAAAACCGGCGTTAAGTAGTGACCGTGGTCACTGCGTTCCGCATTGGGTAATGCCGGGCCCCGGTGCCCATCCACCTTACAGACCGGCAACGCTCCTTCCTGTAGCTCCTTTAGTGTTACACGGGGCCGTGGGCGGCGGTGATCACTTACCATCAGATGACCCGCACGCTCGTTTGCCGTGTCATATCCATAAAAAAAAAGACATTCAATTTTTAGTTAATTTCTAAAAATAATTTTGTATAATCAATCCTTGAGTTGGGGAACGCATTTAAAGCTGTCGCATTTACAGGACTCCGTTTCCTCTTTGCTTCGATCACCTCATCTAGAATAATACGAGTATATCTTTATCTTACAAAAACAATCATCTTAACTTAACTTAGCTTCACGCTATATCCCTAGCGGGGTAGGCAATATTCATCTTGTTTTCTTCTATTTCGTTCGTCTTAAGGCGCAGCTGCTATTTGCGAGGATATTCTGTTAAGTGCTTATTACAGTCCAGCCTTTTTTAGCCTACGTATTTTAGGAAAATATATAAAATATTTTTATTTTCAAATTTAAAATATGTAATATATACTCAAGTATATATGCAATATATATTTTTTTTAATTACAAGGCTACAACAGTAAAATTTAATTGGACAATTCTAGAAGAAAAAAATAAAATTGACAATAGTAACTTGAGTTAAGTTGATGCATGTGTATAAAGTCAGCAACAAATTGATTCCTGTACCACGGTATCTTTGACAATTCACTTTGTGTAATAAATGATATTGACTTTTGGGTTTGCCTTTAGGAAGCCCTGTATTTTCTATCTCGTATACTTAAAGTAAAAACAGACGATATAGATAAAACTATTTTTATCTTATTAATTTTACCCATTTCAATAGACATAAACATTTTTATCAACATGAATGAAAATATCTTTAAACGATCCGGAAGAAAATATGTGATTTAAAAGCTGTCTCAATTTAAATTTATACATTAATTTAAAAAGAACACCCTAAACTAACTGAGGTTTCCGAAACTCATCCACACTCTGCATCATTCTAGACCTACGATTAGCTGGCTGAATGTGTTAATTGTGTGAAACGAGGGCTCTGTATATTTTATATAATTAAATAAGCAACCAGCTAAATTAAAACTTGCGTAGAACTAGAAATGTAGAGCACTTATGTTCAATCTAACTCTACTCAACTCGGTGGAATAGTGGAAGTAAATGGAAGTGTCTCAAGGTGCAGGTTACCTCTGCCTCTATGTTATGTGCGGAATATGGCGTGTAGCGATCCAAAATAAACGTATTATACAATATCCGCCTAAGTTACGTTCTAAGCAAAAATTTCAGAAAGTCGTTGAACTCAAAAGAAAGGTACCAAAGCTAAAGATGTCAATAGAACCGTTTAATTTACTTGTAAATGAGGCCGCGGCGGTTTAGAAATGGCATTGTGATCATCACGGGCGATTTATATAAGGGTGACCCTCCCTAAATAATCTTCAACAAATAATTGAAATCTAACTAAAAAGGAAAGTTTATATGCAAAGAACGTGATCTGTGCCTTTAAGACAAGATATTCTGAAATTAAATTTCTGTAATGTAATAAATGTAAAGCCGTTAGAACAATGATATTTAAAGTGATTATATTGTGAAGTTTTTGGTTTAGTTACTATGGAAATGCATTCATTCATATATATATATATATATATATATATATATATATATATATATATATATATATATATATATATATATATATATATATATATATATTGTCTAAGGTTGACTTATGGTAACCATTCTTATGTTTAAGTAGTGAAATTGATACATTATAAAATTTTAATTTATATAAATACTCACGATTCCTTCAGATTATTTATATGTTTACACAGCTCAGGCAATTCATTTAATACTATATTATACTGATATTATACAAAGTCAGACCGCAGTTTATTCCGTATCTACTCGTATATTGAATAAATAAATAAAATATGTTTGTAAATGAAAATAGGAAATAAGTATTTGTTCTTAGGGAGATGTCCTCTAACTAAATTAAAATTCATTTTAAATGAAATACTTTTATACGGATTAATCGCGTATATTGAGTTTTAAACACGGGTCACGGGTAGACCCGTGACCACGTCCACGGTCACGGGTAGACCCGTGACCACGGACTACTGTAAAGTGTTCGAACATGTACTGTCAAGTGTTCGGGTTTCCAAAAATATTTAAAACTCAATCTATGCGATTAATGCGTTTAAAAGTGTTTCATTTAAAATGTGTAACAATCGCGAAAATCAAAGATACTATTAAATTAATATTCTTTTTTATCATAATGCCTCAACTACGAGTATATCGTATTAGCCTTAACTACATAAATTATTAAAAGTGATGCTCAAATACTCAAATGCTCAAATAAATTACATTTAGTCGGTATATGAAAGCCATCTTAAAGATCACTATGTTTTATTGTTCCGTTTGCCACATTAAAATATAAATCTGTACGATTTTTTGTATAATAGTTGTTGACGTAGAAAATTGATATTGATTGATCGAGTGCAAGCTGAAAGAAAAGGTGATAGAGAATATCGTGTATTGTGAGGCACTCGCGTGAGTGCCTATAATATAAAAAAAAATATGAAAAAAAATGTTGTAATTCTTTATGAATTTGGATCAAGATGTAAATTGATTTTTTTTTGCTTTTGATAAAGGTGTAGAATTAAGAAGCTGATCGTTATATTTTATTTTTTATTGATTTTTTCATTGATTGATACATGTTTCTACACGTCATATGTACATCGATTCGAGCATCGAATGTAGCGCTTTAGAGCAAAGCTCAATTGTAAATGCTTGGGTCGATGTCCAGCTTTTATCATGGATTTCCCCAGCTATTACTCGTACTATTTGAGCCTGAAAATTCGATGCTGCCCATTCATTAAGTTTTCCATGAAATGGGCGCTTTTAACTACAGTTAATTTATGCACTCTCTCACAGGACAGATTACAGAGCAGCTGCCCATTTTAGTACAGTTTGATTATAAATTATAACGGTCATTTGGTATTTGACGCGGTAAATTACTTTGCGGTGGCAAGTACTTTTAAATACGTTATCATTATAATAATTGTACAGGAGTAATGGACTACAGGAGTACCGCTTCCTGACATTACTCGCTATTAAGAGCGTTTACAATAATATTCTTACTTCAACAGTAAATATTTTATTCGATCAATTTTAAAGCTCTTCTCTAGTTCTTTCGAATTAAGTTTGATATTTGTATATTTTTCATGAATATATTCCTTTATATGATTGTATTATTACATTAAATGCACAGAACATTTTCGATTTTTAATAACAACGTTTGCGATGAAGACGTAAGTGCGGTCGGCCTTACTCCTAATTATATATTAAAAGCTTTTTATTTTATATAAATATTTATACTCTCATTCTATTTTAATATTAATTAAGAATGGACTTAGTTTTATTTAACAAAATTTGTTAGTATGCAGATAGTTTCAAAGTACTATGATATAGGTAGATGCGGAGGGTGCGGAGTGTATTAACATTAAGTTCACTCTACCTACTTAGCTTTGTACAGTGTACGTGAAGTTAAATAAATAATATGACCTAAGCTTATATTCAAAATGAACTTTTATCAAAAGTCATTAACTCAACACATAGCTGATAAAAAAAAATATTACGGCTGAGTTTCCATACTAAAGTGAATTTTGATTGAATGCGCTATTCTCTGAAAATATTTTTATGTAGATGGTCCATTTACAGTGGGAGGCTACGTGACATATTATATATCGCTATGACCTATACGAGTAGAAAAATAACATACACCACTTTAATATTTCTTAAGAAAGTCTCGCCAATTAAAGTGAGGATTTAAATATTTTAGTACAAATTTAGTAATTTCTTACATATTTCATTCTAAAACTATTTTGTTTTATTCAATAGTTATTATATGATATATTAATGAAGGGTATTTTACACTCCTTTTGCGAATATCTTCTTGACTTACTGTAACTAGACAAGTATACCTACATAATCAATTTATGTATTTCCACAAATTACTTACGTTTAATGTGATTCTAATGGGGCTGAGGCTCTTAAAGAAATTGCGAATCAGGTTTTAAATATTTACAGAGTTCGAACGATATTTAACTCAGTAATTGAATGAAGTATTAAAAACAGAAGAATTAAATGAGAACGTAATATTATAAATCTATAAATTTGTCTACAATCATATACGTCTCTTCAACACTTACAGATATAAACAACATCTCTTATAAATGCTGTTGTTCGTACGCGAAATGTACATCGTTAGGTAGATACAATTCGGTAATCATTATAGTTTCTTTCATATTTTAATAAATTCAAAACAACGAAATTATTTTTGAAGACTCTTCAGATAATAATAACTTTTGCAGACTGACATGAGATAATTATCGTTAGCTGGTTAGGTCGCTACTAACATCTATATGTTATAGCTAGCTTGCATTCATATAAATAAAGATTTATCTTCCTACTTACAAATATCGGTATGTATAAAGATATTGTAGTAATATACATACAATACTTATATCTTTATAATTTTATAATAACTGTACATCACAATAAGCTAAAAATGTATTTTAATCCCTTTTTGGCACTATGCTAATAATATTTCATAAAATTTATGAGCTTGTCACAGTCCTCCACTTGTAACTTTCAACAAACTCGGCGAAGCAAGAGTAAATCGAAATATAAGACTGATGTTGTTAGTCAACCCACTGATGCTAACTAAGATTACTTTGGTTTCAAAGAAATCGCTGAACGTTGATTAAATATTCAAAGTCAATTAACTTTACAGCAAACAAACATTTGTAGCTCCGACCTCAATTTCTCGCCATTTTGAACTTGGCGTGTTTTCACGGTACTGATTACACTATTTTCTACACCTACTGTATATCACATTCTGCATTTCATCTAACTTAAAGTTTTTACAAATAATCAATATCTGAAGTAAGTAAGGCTTTGTTTATATAACTAAAACTATTTTTATCCTTATGCACTATAACTTTTCGGAGGATTATTGATATATTTTGGTATAAGTGTGATTCTAATGTGCAAATACAATACCTATATTATAGAATTGTGCAAAAATCTTACGGCAACAAGAAGATGAATTATTGTTTTATTAATATTTAACAAAACAATGATTTAAGTATGTTTACAAGAAATAAAGTTATAAATATCAAAATAGGTACTTTAAAATTGAGCTTATATAGAAGCAATGTTCTCAAAGCTTCTTTGCTCCAAATAATATTATGTCAAGAAGCGAACAAAGTATTGGTGAAAGTTGAAGACTTAAAAACAACTCTCAACAGGAAATTAAAGAAAGTTAAAATAATTATTATATTGAAAATGTGAACTTTGAAAAACTGAGAATATATAAATATACGGTTGTTGTATGAGTTGTAAAATTTAGACATTGATATTTTATACATTAACAGTCACGTGAAAATGAGTAGGTATTATGCAGCCGCAACCTCGACATATACAAAAGTTATGATAAACCGACACAATAATAATGAAACAAATATAATCAAATTTGGCGACCTTTTTCAGGGAAATCTTCCAAATTCTTATTTACTAGCATTGTAAAATATTCAGACGTATATTCATATTCGCACGTTGTGTCTTACAGGTCTGTTGGTTCTCTAATATACTTATGTAAATGTGTTTGTTTCAATCTACCTGTCTGCTTGAATGATCAGTCGTAAGACGTCAACTTACTCTTGACTAAATAGTACCATACTACTTTGTATTATACATACTATTTAATATTATGGTTAGATTAAAAATACATATAATATATTACTTTTTATTTATTAAACATAATTTGATTATTTTCTTAGAACAGTAATAATTCTATTCTAGTGACATAGTAACACACTGACAGTGACACAACAGAAATTATTTTAAGTCTGAGCAAGTGAATATTTAATTCTCTCCACAAGTGCAATTACTACGTGTTATTATGTATGTATATAAGATTTGTACTTAAATGTTACTTAGAAACGCTATGATGTAGATGTGTAGTGATTTCTGAAAGCGTAAAAAAAACTAGTAATTAAATACTATAAAATATCATATTTTGAGTCGTTATAAAATTCACTAAAGTAATGTAGAAAGACTCCATTTTATTTCAATCAACCCTTTAACCTGTTAGCTGCTAAAGTAAATATGATTCTGTGTATAAAAATATTCATCATATTTTTTTTATAAATAATCTCAATACTTTTTATTTGCATTTTAAATGAAGCTTTTAGCTGAAAAATGAAACTGAGAGAAGTTCCAAGTTTAAGTCTGAGAGTTTGTATCGGCGTTAACTTTGCTTTTATAGAGAGCTACATAGACAAAGTTAACGGTTTACCGATACGGAATTGGCTTATGGCTAATTTTAAATTGCTATGAAAGGATAGAGAAGTCGTCTGACTTAACGTTATTAAATGAACTTAAGAAATTCTTTTTCAAAAGGTAATAACATTCACTGTGATAATTACGCGTAGTAACTATCACTATAGGAAAAACATATCGTATAGATAGACTAATAACCATACCTCACTATAGACGACTCCCAACTTTTTCACTTTTTCTCTTTACATTAAATATAGCTGCCTAGGTTCCCTCTGCTTTCCTTGCTATGTGTGGGATATACGTGAAGACAAAAAAAAATCTTATAAGATGTGACTGTGCAACTGCACAAAAGCGACCTAACCACACGTTTTGATATATATTATTTATCTTTTTTTATGTAATTTTAGCTTCATGCTGTATCCCGCACAAGGCAGGGTAGGCAGAGGGAACCCGGGTAACTAGTGTTAAGACACTCCGTTCCATTTCCGTTCCCCACTTTCCGACGAGGCATTGCGTAGTGAGTGGCGGAACTCAACGCCGCGCTTTACCTTACTTACCAGAGTGAAGAAATGAAACATTAAATATTTAAATTTAAAATATTAAATATTTTATTTCCTCAACTGGGAATCGAACCCAGAACCTGTCTGTTACAGCCACACGCTTGTGCCGCTGCGCCACGACAGGCCTCATATATTATTATAATTCAAATATAACAGCACGGTGTAAACAGTAAGATCTATATGATTTTTAAACGCTTAATACTAAAGACACGTGTTAAAAGACTTCTATTTAAAATGATAATAGAGTGCTTAGGATGTTCCGGTGTAGTCCACGCGATCATAACCTCTATTATAGAAGATATGATCACTTTGTTCTTATCCTAATAAAATCTAAATTAAATCCTTAATATCCAAATAATCTGTAAATTCCACCCACTATTTACGCTGACAACAAAGTCGCTAGAAGTGTTTGTAACCTTTTAGAATCTGATGTTGAACTGAGAAAATTCGTTTATTGAAGGTTGAGAAGTTTAATATTGATGATTAAATAAAGTTACAGAAGAATCGTAAGTTTATTGAAACTTACGATTCTCTAACTTTGGCTAGACTTCTTGTGATATTTGTTTGACATAAAGATAAGCTAAATTAATACCGTTCAAGATGAAATAAATTTAAATATTTTGTAAATTATTTTAAAATATCGAAGATATATGAGTTTATCGTGGCGCAGGAGTCAAGCGATCTCCTCTCAAGGAAATGAAATATTTAATATTTTCATTTATTTGTTCTGGTAACGAGAGTTCTGGTGCGAGCAAAACTCAACGTTGAGTTCCACCACTCAACACGCAATGACTCAAATTCAACGAAATATCGTAAATGAGACCGGGAACGCGGTGTTTTGAGTTTTGTTTCTCGATTCTCATTCAGAGAATATATTTATTTCCTCATTCTGACTCTGTTCCTACTTTTTGCCAAATTCTATAAGTGTATTTCCATAGGAAGATGAAAAGGTTTAAAGTATGCAGCGTTGTACTTACTTGCCTTTTTAAAGGGTTTTAATTACAAATTTAATACAAAATGAAAAATGATGCAAAATACTCGTGTCTTTTTAATGCGCAAATTATTTCGAATGAAATTATTATAAAACATACATATTGTGTAAGATATATTCAACTAGCTTCTGCTTGCAGCTCCGCCTGCATGATCGAATAGAAAAAATGGACTATCTCACACAAAATTATTATTGTCAATCCAAACCAGTAGGTACTTATATTAAAGGGCGCTATAATAAATAATATAGATAATGGGTACACGCTATGCGCTGAGACCCGCGAGTCGGGCCGCGTACCGCGCTCGACGCGAAGATCATTCTGCTCTCATTCTCTTCATCATTTCGTGGGTGTGATGTGTTCTAAAATATATATTTTTTTAAGTTATCACACATAAGGATATTACTGTGTAGCTTAACATACGTTTAATTTGTAAAACATAAAAATAGTTCTGAGGGATGTCCTTAGGATATAGATAGCTTTAGCGGACTATTTTTTAGAACTTTTAAAGTTTAATAATTGAACAGTTCGACAAACTGCTTACTCAGCGTACTCACGGAAATTGTCGAGGTCGCTGGGTTTGCGCAATAAGAATTTTTCAAATCGCACCAGTAGTCCCTGAGGTAGGCGCGTTCAACCACAGGAACAAACAAGCAATTAAACAAACTCTCCACAACTTTATAGATATAGACAAGTATATAGTGAGATATTAAACAAGTAAATTAAGCTTACATTTGCCGTCAATCGGTATCTCCCACAAGGACTAAATAAGTTACATCTACATAGGGTTGATATTGTAATTGTTGTTTTAAGCACTCTATAACTATAAGAATTTTATCATTTATCCAAATTCATTTTAATTTAGTTCAAAGAATAATATAAACATTTAATTATTATTATATTAAATATATATTTTTTTAATTATTCGTACGGAAAAAAATACTGAATAATTTAAAAAATATGTTGCTATAGCAATTAATATAAACTGCAAGTTTATGTAAATAATAATTTTTAAATTAAGCGAAAAATGTTTATAGCCCTTAGGAAAAGCTCAATTCGATATATTGCCATACTTTAATAAGCAGCATCAATCCTGTAGCAGATCAAAACGCGCCCCGCAATACACTCATTCTGTCCTAAGTATGAGAAAAGTGATAGACCGAAAGAGGTACGAGCGTTATTGTCTGTGGAAAATGAACGTATAAGTATTCGTACAAATATAAAGTCTGCTAAATTTCTGTTTTATAGTTACGTACTCATACAATTTTATACCAAAACCCAAATATTCAAAATTAATATATTTTTTATTTCATATAAAATTAAATAAAAAATATTTTTGAGATTATTAAATTACTAGCTGTTACCCGCGACTTCGTCCGCGTTAGCTAGTGACTCTGGGCAGGAGATTGTAGAACTTTTATAGGTAAATATATTATAAATATTTCACTGTATTATATACATAGAAAAAAATATTTTGGGAAAAATAATGAAAATCTCAACTTTTTATTGAATTTACTGTCTATGTTACTGTAATATATTTCTATATACAACGTTTCTTGTTTTGCCGTCCTTCGCTAAAATATAAAGATTTTGTGGTTTTGACACTCGTGAACACGCCACATAGAGTTGTCCATGAGAAAAGCAGTTTTTTTCCAAATGTACACCTGCTACTTTCAGCGTTTGCCCCTGAACTTTATTTATTGTAATAGCAAAAGCTGCTATGGGAGGAAATTGTACTCTTTTAAACTGAAATGGCAAATCAGTTGGAATTATAGGAATGCGCGGAATTAAAACATTTTCTCCTTTTGCTATTCCAGTCATAGATATAGCTTCTATAATATTGCGCCCTAGGTGAGTAATTTATAGCCGTGTACCATTACATAATCTTGGTGCATTAAGATTTCTCATTAGTAGGACTGGAACACCGATTTTTAACCCTAACTTATGGGAAGGCACCCCGGATAGTTCTAAAGAGTTGAGAAACTCTCTAGGATACGATGTAATTAGCTCAGTGTCCATAACATTGTCTACTGAGAGGTACTCGACAATATCTCCCTCCACGTCCAACATAATTCTATCATTTATCTGGTCAACTGTCTCATTTAAAGGTGCCAAAATAGCCCCCCACACGACCACTCACGGCTGCTCATATTTATTAGTAGGTTATGATAGACCTAATATTATTATTAGTTAAGGACTACGTTTTGCCTCAAATGAAAAGGCGCGCGGCGCGGGAATATCTCACCGCATTGCTTATACTATGTATCAGAATAACATATTTTAAAGGACAAAGTTTATCTTCATTTAACGGTCTTGCTGATACTTTAATTAATAAGTTTAACTAATATTCTACGCCTGATGATAAATAATGCTTGAAAACCACTACCTATCAATATGATAAATAATGCTTGAAAACCACTACCTATCAACATGAATTCAGTTATACCACTGTATAATAACTGTAATGTAATGTAATTTAACAAACTACACAAATAGGTACTTATTTTACGAAGAATGAAATACATCTAGCACTTTTCACTTCAAAAATATATCAGTTTAGGGCCACTTATATTATTATTAAAAATACCTTACGCCCAGTGGTAG
>DWMZ01001033.1:0-18061 GCA_018249855.1 Eueides tales michaeli
TAAATTTGCGAATACTAGTTTATCAACATTTAAATATCGATTTGAATTTAGTTTACTTAGCACCGTACCAATTTCTCTAGTAATCGAATCTCATAATGATGTCGTGATAGAAATTTAATATACACACAAAGTGCTGTCATAAGCAGCGGTGTGTGATTTTAAAGACTATCACAATCATGTCAATGCTCAGCTAAACTATAAGAAATAAATAAATGCGTTTATAACAAAACTTTTTGATTGTGTGATGGAAACATCTGGAACATCTAATGAGCAAGCATAACAGTTCAGATAAATTAGGAGGAATAATGTAAACAAAGTCATGGAGCATGATGAGCATTTTCTATTGACACAATAAAATTAAAAATATTGAACGTCTGATGGACAACCATAGCGGTCTAGCTAAACAATGAGATATAAATCAAATACCACCTTAATTAGCCCATTAACGCTTGACCTCTTGAAATTGAAGATTTGAAACATCTGATGAATAATCATAAGGGTTCAGCTAAACCATAAGAAATAATAAAATTAACAAAAGTTAGTGAACGTGATGAGCATTTTCGCTTGACATATTGAAATTAATGATCTGAAACATCTGATACTATATGGCACAACTCAATGCCGCAATGAGTCTTGCTATTTGAACTACTAGGGCAGAGAAGTGAAAATAATTCTGAGTGGAAAACGAACGAACGAACATACAGTTTTTAAGATTTTCCTATCGCGCCCAACGTCTATTTTAATAAATTTTGCTATAAAATCTTTGTTTTATTAAATATATAAACTTATGTAAAAATACTTAGGAAAGAATCCATGTCTTTTTAAAATCTCTTGAAAGTTAACCAAGAGCATGGACGTTATAATTTTGATATGCTTTCTAGAAAATATTTTTTCTTTATAAGGTCAATGGAATCTACTTCTTTTCTGATTAACACTTTGATTTCCTAAATATTATTTGATTGAAAATGAAACGTCAAGATCAGCTGTTTCATAACAACCAATAATTCCAAGCAATCTCGTCTTAAGTAAGGAAAATGACAGTAAAATTTCATTCTATTACATTTCAATCACTTGTCGGCGTTTTCAATCAGAAAGTTAATTGATTTTTTGTCTTTCAGCTATTTATTTGACGCTAGCGACTTGCTCATGGCTTCGCTCGCTTGGGCTGTATAATTATGAAGGTACTAAATTGCATTCATTGCTCGTTCAAAATAATATCTATACCTATATTGGAAAGTGAAGTTTCAACCCATTCAATAAAACAGTTATTGTAACAGCAATTTTGTAGAATAATATTAAAATAGTATAATTTATATTTTTGCTATTAAAAACGAATTGTAATAAAGGCAGGTCGGAATTAATTAAATTTCGGCGTTTAACGTCGCATAGCTTCGACTGTACGATGTCTATTAGTCACTCTGTAATGGAAGAGTTATATGTAATATATATATAATATAAAGATCATCGTATGTTACATGGATATTTTATTTCTTTATGGCTCGCAGTCACGTAACAAGCTAACATTACGTTTTGAGCTCAGGTACTTTTTCTTGCATTCGTTTATTCTAGACACGTTTTTTATCGAATAAAAACACACGATTTTTATTTTGTTTTTCATCAGTAATTTGTTTTTTAAAAAACAAATGGCACGGATATGTTTTTTCTCCATTATAAAAACTAAATGAAGTGAAACTTATATCCATATCGCATTTGTATACCGGAAATTTGTAAATTTGGCCCCAAAAAAGTTGTAAAACTTTCCCCCCTTAAGCGTATAAGAATTTTAATATGTACCTACTACGGGTGACGACATGTGGCTAAGATGAAAGCGTATGGACGGTTTCCATAAGGCGTGGATTCGACCTGCTACAGCAAAATTTGTTTTTACATTATCTAGAAATATTATTTTATTCTTTGTTCCGAATAAACAACTTTTTAAAAGTTTACGTATGTATAAATTTACTTATGTAAGATATATTAAGTAATAAAGTAAATATTATTATTTTAATATGATATTTACCCTGAAAAGAAAGGAATCAATGTATTATAAATATTTTTGTGTCGAAAACAATATCTACTTATAAGCTGTGTTAGTATGTATTGTAGTTTCCGGGAGCTAGAATCCTATCCTTTGAGGATATCCCTCTCCCAAAGCGCTCCAAATATTCGGATAATCAATATTGCGTGCTGTTTATATTGAATTTAGGAAAGTAAAAAATTAATGTCGGCACTCTGAGATATTTGACTGGTGTCAAATTGGCACACATTATTAATTACTAAGTAATAGATATTTTTTTCTACTTTAACACCAGTTAAATTCCTATGCATATATTTATGTGCCTGTGGTGGCGCAGTGGCAAAAGCGTGTGACTGTAAACGACAAGTTGTGGGTTCGATACCCACTCGAGGAAATTAAATTTTTAATATTTTCAATATTTATGTCTTCATTACTTTGCTCTGGTAACAAGGTAAAGTGTGGTCCCGCTACTTAACACTTCGACTTCTTAACTTAACACCTCAAAATTAAGCGGAAAGTGGGGAACGGAACGGAGTATCTTAACACTAAGTTTCCAAGTTCCGTCGGCTTACTCTGTCGTATGCGATACAACGTGAAGCGGAGTGAGTTAGTGAGTAATAGAGTACAAAGTAATATTTTTTAGTGAGACGCAGTATCCTGCATGAAGCAGGATAGAAAGTATTAAGACACTCCGTTCCTTATGCACCGCCCATTTTCGAGATATTAATTGTTGCATGGCGGAACTCAACGCTGCGCTCTGTTTTGTTACCAAAGCGAGAAACCAAAAGTACTTCATTACCTATTGTATTGTTGTAATTGTCACGCTAAGAATTAATTAATATGCCGCTGCGTCATTATGGGCTGCTAATATTGGTAACTAAAATATTTTAATATTATGTATTCGAACGGACTCATCTTCAATTCGACAATCTCAAATTTATCACGAGTTACATCAATTTCGATGTCAGAAATAAAAAAACTTTTCCATTATATGCAAGAATGTAATGGATTATTAAATCCTCGTTTGTACTGAAACCCCAATAGATCAATACAGACCGACAACAACAGGTAAAACTATAGATTTCAGAGTTATATCGAAGCGGTTGAAGTACAACGAATTTTATTTTGAAATTTATGAGTTGTACAGAAAATTTGTGTTGCGACTTACGAATGAATTTTACTTATCTTTATAGATAAAGATATAGCAGCAGCTAATATAAAACTGAGACAAAATATGTTTTTTTTCGGTTTGTCTATTAAATAAATGTTTTTTTTAGCTTCACGCTGTATCCCGCACTTTTAAATATCTTATTTCCTTGATTTAAGAATCGAACCTATAGCTTTTCGCGTTTACAAGTAGCAGTTTTTTGTATATTTTCAGATGCATTAAATAATCATAACAAAGATACGATCTCCTAAAATTTTACGTAATTAATAATATAATAAAGTCCTCGCTTCAGACATACAAATCTACCTGTATTATTTTCGGAAATACGTGATTTTACTTACTAAGAGGCTCCTGCCTTGCCGTATTCATTACGCCATGTATCAACATGATGAAGGGAATACGTTTTTATATGTTTATAACTATAAAATTATATTTATGATGTAGTAAAAATTATTTCCTAATTTTGAAAAGCTCAAGCAGGCTCAAGCTCAAGCTCAAGCTCCGTCGAATTCTTATATGCTTGTTACTACTTATTTATGTTGTTAGCATCTCTGTAGGGAGATTTTTTTCAAATCCGTTACCGAAAGACAATTTGATTATAATTATCGTTTGGCAAAGAGAACGCCATTTATTAAATATTTTTACTAAGTTTAAAATGTTATTCCACACTTAGCAAAGAAAAATACTACACTTAAAAACGTTTTTAAATTTAGCTCAGTGAGAAGGAATGGCTTAGTTGGTCAGAGCGCTTGACCGGTTTCCAAGAGGCGGGTTCAAATCCTGCTTCGTTCAAATTTTTATACTTTTTTAAATTTAGTATTTTTCTTTCCTAAGTGTGGAAAATATGTTTTCTTATAGCACTTTAATTTATCCCGTTGAATTTTAATTAAGATTTCAATACAAAATATTTCAAAGTCACGCAACAGTGTTAGCCAACGTTACAATGTTTAAGCATCAGCATCAGTTTGAGTACTCATCTTGAATATTTTAGCCGAAATTTCAAGGAATTATAACCTCTGTTAATGTAAGACTTTAGGCCTAAAATTGCGAATACTAATTTATTAACATCTAAATATCGATTAGAATTTAGTTTTGCTTAGCGCCGTACCAATTTCACTAGTAATCGAATCTCATAATGATGTCGTGACAGAAATTCAGTATACACAAAAAGCTGTCATGAGCAGCGGTGTGTGATTTTATTTATATATTTTGGTTTGCTAGTGGTAATTTGTAATAAATTACAAATAAAAATAATATAACGAGCATAACATAATTTTAAATAACATATAGCCGTTTGAAAACAAAGCACTGCATGCATATGTTGTGTCCGGCTTTTATATAATTACTAAGATTGTACAATAAAACTATATAATATCAAAAAACATAATTTACAAAAGAAAGCACAAAAGAAAAAAAAATATTTATATAAAAATAACAAAAAAAGAGACCCATAATAAAAAAAATCCTTCGGATATGTGTGTATGTTTAACAATAAAAATTTAAAATCGATCACATTATTGTGATCGATTTTAAATTTTTATTGTGAAGATGATTTGATTTATTACTAAGATAATAAATGTAGTAATGGTATCCGCATTAACATCTACAGAACCGCAATTTTTACTATACAATTTACTTAAAAGAGAAATATCTGTATTAGCTCTAATAGATAGATAAGCTTTCTAGGACATCGATATGGTATCTTAAAAATTATTTTTGCAAGTAAATTTGAGCGCTCTATTTTATTCTGAAGCCGTTTAAATAGGAACATTAGATCCAATAAGTCTCTCCTTAGAGAAATCATACCCAAAAACTTTAGTCTATCTTTGTAGGGAAGTACAGATTTATTAATATTAGCTTGGTGGCAAAGATACTATAAGAACCTTGTTTGGACTCGCTCTAATCTTAAAGAATGAGAAACATAGTGCGGTCGTATTCTAGTTGGCTACGAACGAGAGAGTTATATAATATTATTTTAGTTTTACTATGCTTAAACATTTTGCTGTTTCTTAAAATGATTTTAAAATTTTAAAAGCTTTAGGTATTTTTACATTAATATGATTTTGAAATGTAAGCTTGGAATCCAAAACCACTTCTAAATCCTTGACAATTTAAATTTCGTTTAATTCTTCTCCTCATCATAATAAAATAACGCGTCGCGTCATAATAAAATAACGCGTCGCAATTACATTAATCGTCCTTGTAAACTTAATATGATCATATTTCTTTGAGTAAAGCTCCATTCCAGTAGCTTTACACCAGTTTTAAACACTGTTGATATAAATTTGAAGATAGAATCATCGGGAGCTGATATTAGACTCGAAAACTTTAAATCATCCACATATAAATAGCATGTCGAGTACTTAAAACCAAACGTTATATCATTTATATAAATACTAAAAATTAAAGGACCGAGATGTGAACCCTGTGGGACGCCAGACGATATTATGTGCTTATTTGATTGAAACACACCTAACACTACATAATACAATCGATCATGCAAATATAATTTAAGTCCGTTTAACATCTACTCCGAAAAATCATACACCGCTAATTTATTTAGCAAGATGTTATGTGGAAGCCTATCAAATGCCTTTATGAAGTCGGTGTATATTATATCTGTTTGCTTATTATTGTCAATCGCTTCACCTGTAAAATCAGTAAAAATAACTAGGTTAGAGGATGTTGATCTGTCTTTCCAAAATCGTTCATCATCGAAAAATACGTTCTGAAAGTGTTGATCACGGTTTTGGAAATAGCTAACTTTTGTATTATTTATCTTTAGACGAGATTCTAATAGTTTTGACCGGTTTTTTTGAGAAATTTAAATCCCGAACCAAATCATTTACGTCTCCTTGAGTTATCAAATGTGGCTTGTTTACAATTACTTCAAATTCAAAGTCATCGTCCTCGTCAACACATTGATCTGAAGTAGACGTTTGTGAATTGCAACTGTCATTCTCAACAGACGTAGTTGGAACTGGTTTCAGTTCAGGCAATTTTTTACAATGAGAGACTGGACTTATAGCCGAAGATAAGTTAGGGTAAATATCTGTGTTGTTTTCTTGTAATTTATACCTTTTATGTCAGTGAGACAAAAATAGCAATCTGAAATCAGGATTTGTCTTGATGGGCGACAGAGAAACCAAAACATTGGTGATAACACTCCAACACAAGATTCGTAAAATTCGTCGTTGTTTTTTGAATGTAAGTTCTCCGCAGACATAACAAAAAGAGTTGGGATCATTATTACACTTCCTCCACATATTAATAGGGTTAATAAATCACCAAAAAAGTGTTTAAATTGAACGACAAATATTTTTATGACGATTTACTTGTAAACGTTTCTGTTAATTTACTGCCGTAGTACTAGTTATAAGTATTACTGTATCACCACAAATATGAGGCTAATAGATACATGACAGCTGTGATTTAATAATTAAAAAGGGTAGATTGATAAAATAAAATTAGCAATCAAAGTTCGTGTGGCAACCAGTGTTGTGTTCAGAGGATTTTTATATTAGCAAGAATGTTTTCTGTATTATATTTTTTTAACTGTTTAAAATAATTTAGTAAATAAACATTTGTCCTTTCTTCATTTATAAAATATTACTTTACTTTTGAATTGTTTGAACGCTTTTGAACTGTACACTATCTATGGAAGGTAAATTATGTTGTCATTAACTTTTACGTAGGTTATATAGATTTTTTGCATAATTTATAAAGTTTACGTAGCGCACACTACGCGGCGATCACCCTGGCACGTCTCCCGTATTTCAAATCTGTGATATCTTCTAAAATATCAATTTTAGTGATACGATCACTTTTATTTATATAAAGCGCACAAATAAAATATTCGTGTGGGTAAGGAATAGTACTATATTGGTTAAAATAGTTTCGAAATCATCACTTTGTTTTTTATTATAAAATGAAACCTACCGCTTATATAGCGCACGCAGGTACATACTAAAAATTCCTCATTTTTTTAGATTTAACTCGATTGTTATCGATCATTATGAAATGTAATATAGAGCCTATAGACTTTGTCTATAAATAAACTATACAACACGAAAGTATTTTTCCAAGTTGATTCAGAAGTCCCTGTACATATAAATAAAATTGAGGTGTCTTTCTATGATTTAAAAATAACCGCGTTTTTTCAAGAGCATAAAATAATAATAAATATATAACTTTAAATAAAAGTATTTTAAAATGCGTAAGTCATTAGTATAAAATAAAATAATATACTCTTACTATTATATTGTTGTACATACCTTGATTCAAAAAGACAATAACAGATTAATTACAAAAGGCATTCAAATATCTGAAATAGCGATCCTCCATTTTGTCTCATCTAAAATACAATGTAGTCTTAAAAAAGGTAATTTAGCACGTTTAGTAATTCGCCGTAGACGTTAACTGTGCATGTAATGACTTCATTTTGAATTTATAGAGAGGCTATTAACTTCGTTGCGTATTATATACTTCAGTATTCATTTTCTGAAGATATATAAATATTTTTGTTAAATAGTTATATGTGAATTTATAGACTTTTGAACAAATTTTGTGCAGATTTTTTTAGGTTTACGCAGAAGAAACTTGGGACACTTTCCTCCGAATTCTTGAGGCATTGTGTGTCGAGTGGCGGAATAAAACTGCTAAAGAATCAGATATAGGTCTATACTAAACCTATGAAATATTTTTGAATTATCATTATTTTCTTCATCTTGTTTGGTCTTACATGCCTATGTAATATTGTTTATCATAATTTTTGTACATTTTTTTATAAAATCTATCGAAAATAAAACCCGATATTATATGTTATTTAAATATATGAAACGTAAACATAAGGTAGTCACACTTTTTTACAAATGAGGTACATATTGCTAAACGTTTTAAGTTTAAAATTAGAAATCTTAAAAGGAAGAACGAGACTCAGTTGATCTTCGAGAAGGAAGTGTCGATAATAATTGGGAAAGGTCACGTAAGAAGCATGAAAATTCTTTCGTAGCTATGTAACCTAAGTGTCTACTTAAGGGACCCCTTTAAAATTAGCATTTATGCTCGTCCCTACTCTCTGAACGGTTTTCTTTATGAAATAAATCTTGAAAGTACAATAAAGTTCTCAAAAACTTTCTGCTTAAATAAAAAAGTATTAAACTGATTGTTTCAAAGGTTAGCTCTTTATATTTCTTACCTAGAGCATTATCATGACAAGTCGATATAAGGGTGTAAAATATTGCTTAAATTGAAGAGGTATTTATTCTAAACTATCGGCGAAGTTTCTAAGTTTGTTACTTCACTGTAGTTTTGCAAACTATACAACGTATTTGAGAAGTTCGCGCACTAGAATTCGAGCTGTGGAACGAATATATTTTGGACATGTAAGAAATTTCTACTTATTTATGGATTTATACATAGAAATGTTTTTTTTGAACATACGAACGTAAGTAACTTAATCTAGGGAAAAGTTTATCATATTATAACGAGATGTAAAATAAAAGTTAAGAAAAAACAATGACATGGATTTATCTGTTTGACAACGCCACAGACTGATATAAAGATATTCATCCAAATATTAATGGATTCCACAATCAGACATTTTTGTAGCAATCCATAATAACTTATACGCAGAGCTTACACCAGGTTCTTTTCACCTATCTTTCTATATTCGATAAGCAGCATGAAGGCAAAAACATGTTTTTTTATTAAGTAGATGTATAACTCTGGTAACGAGGCAAAGCGTGGTTTTTGAATCCCACGACTCAACACGCAATGATCCAAGAATTCGGAGAAAAGTAAGGAACGGAAGTATCTTGATGAGAATGGAGTATCTTAATACTAGGTTCACAAATTCTCTCTGCGTACAATGTAAAACACAGCGATAAGCTTAATAAATAATAATTGTATTTTAATATTAAAATTGCTTTTGAAATATAAACATAACTGGATTTTTACTTGCGTCTCTTGAATACTGTCCATGTGCTCTTATTATACGTTTACTTTTTTACAAACTAATATTTTTTATGTTGTTAACATATATTTATGAATATTGTTATTTTTCTATATTATTTATATACTTATCTATATTATTATACATAGGTTTTGGTTAAACTCTCTAATCTTAGGAACTACAAGGTAAAATTATAAAAATATGTTAGATACTTATGTATCAGGGAAACACAACGGTAACGATTCCTTGCATTGAACATATAGAACGTGTCATATGTTATATACATATAACTTTTAATTATTTACCTTTAACGTACTTCGTATATAAAAGCTAAAGACGAAAAACCATAAAACATACAAGAGAACCAAATAAATTCGCAATACAAAGTGTGTGGGTAATATTTAGTTTATCGTCGATTTATGACCAAGCCTCGATATTGACGATAAAAGTTGTTTTTATTAGACCATTTTTAGATGAAATAATACAAATAAAATAAAAATGTGATCATTATGGTGGAGTGGTTATGATAGGAAAAAAAATTAAGCAGCTGGATTTGAACTCGCGCCTCTTGGAATCCGCCCAAGAGGGCGGATTAGATAAATCATCTAAATAAGTACCTACATTCTTTAATTAAGTGTGGATTAACACTTTAAAAACAAATAAAACACTGTAAATAAGCCTCGATGAAGCTGTGTTACGATTAGGCACTACCGTACGGCACTGCCGTATTTTACTTCACAAAAACAAAGTGTCTAAACTATAGGTTCCCAGGTTTCCTCTGTCTACCTTTTTATATATAGGATACATCGTAAAGCTAAAACTCACACTTATAAATTATCAAAATAACCAACTTACAACATCGCTAAAACAACAAGCTTTTATAATTTTGCATCTCTTCCTCAAGATCTAGTACATTCTAGCCTTGTCATGGTAAAAGGTGCACTCAATTTAATATCTTTCGAAAGAATTGGCACAGTGTTGCACAAACTTCGGGACCTGTAGCTTGAGGAATATACATAATTTAGCGAGTTGAACTTAAGTTTTATGAGATTAAATTACTTAAGATTTACCTTGAGATTTAAGGATTTAAAGAAAGGAACATGATAATTTTTTCTTATTTTTACTACTTTTAAAGTGTTATTCCACACCTTCAGGAGAGGAAAATACTAAATTAAGAAACGTATAAAAATTTGAAGATAGCTGGATTTGAACGCGCGCCCCTTCGAAAGTGTCCAAGCGCTCTGACCAACTAAGCCATACGTACTCATAAAGCTGAACGCACGTTGAAAACCCTATACGATTGTTACAATTTATTTATATTGTTGTCTCTGTAGGTAATTTTTTTTTAATTTGAATACAGAGAAAGAAATCTTAGAAACATATTATTTAATAGAGAAATGAAATAATCAAAAATATATCTAAAAATATTGCCTATATATCCGTATCGCTCTCTCCTGAAGGTGTGGAATAACACTTTAAAAGTAGTAAAAATCAGACAAATTATTACGTTTTCTATCTTAAATCTCAAAGTAAATCTTAAGTAATTTACTCTCATAAAGCTTATGTTCAATTCGCTAAGTTATGTATATTCCTCAAGCTACAGGTCCCGAAGTTTGTGCTACACTGTGCCAATATTCTCACGAGACATTAAATTGAGTGCACCTTTTACCATGACAAGTCTAGAATGTACTAGATCTTGAGGAAGAGATGCAAAATTATAAAAACTTGTTGTTTTAGTGCCAAATTTAATATACAATGTTGTAAGTTGGTCATTTTTATAATTTATAATCTAAAATATATCTAAAAACATTGTCAACAATGTCCAATACTATGTAAGTAGTAAGTTCAATTTCGCTATGTTTGTGTTGTTTGAGGGGAACTCAAAATTTCAATTGAATATTTTCCTTCACGTTGCCAACGTCTTTCATGAAACACATTTTCTTCGATATATGAAATGACACGAATAATTCGTGTCATTTCATACTTTTGGAACTCTAGTCAGTAAGCAAAACATTTTACTAGTAAGTAAATAAAATAATTTTACTAGTAAGTATAATAAATTAAGTATTTTGTTTCAATTATTGTGACACAACCCACAGCCGTCGGGTTCTCGGTACGAATAGAAGATATAAAATGTCTAAAACAAAAATGTAAGAAACAGTTACTTAAACTAAGCTACAACTAAGCTACTTAGTGCTTACTTACGTTTGACTTAGCTAAATGTTAGGTTGAAGTTAATCTATTAATCCTTTGCCTATCACGCAAACCTAAGCGTATTTAGCTTCTTGTTTGTTTCTTATTTGCTCTTTCTTATTTGCTCGTAAGGAAAAAAAACATGGTGGTATTTTTTTTAGTATTTTTTTTAGCTTTACATCGTATCCCGTACATAGTCGGGTATGCCTGGGACCTGGGAACCTAGCGTTAAAAAACTTCGTTACCATTAGGAGATATCCGATGCCTATTCTCCGCTGAATGCACGGGGCATTGCTTGATGAGTTGCGGAATTCAACGCGCGAAGAAATTAAAATATTTAATAAAAATATTTAATTTCACGTCGCGTTTATCTAGTTTTTACGTTTTGTTTTTTTTTTCTTTTGTCCGGTTAAAGCTAAATAAAATTAGGTAATATTCAGGTAGATTTTTAGAATAATAGATTAAACATAGGAAACCCAATATAGAACTGAGACAATCCGTTTAACACCTTTGGCCGAAATAGACACATTAAGTAGCGAAACCCAGTGCCGCGCTTCTTCTTACGGTTTGCCAGATCTTAACAGCGTTTATATTAAATAATATAAACATAAAACCTCATCTTCACGTTCTCCAAGTATAAAACAATCACCGACAAATGTTGCTTTAGCACCTTCATTTATTGTTCAACGTTAGTATCTCGACAGATCTCAGTAGTAAAATTAATTACTCATATAAATTACGCTTCTAGAATTGCTATAAACTGTGTTTTAAAACTCAAACAAGTTTTTAATTAATTTTAAAGTAGATAATTGGATAAAACTTTAATGGATCTTGTTATAGTTGAGTTATTATTCTATTTTCTTCATATGACTTCGCTTATTGAAAAACGTAATAAATGTATACATTTTTATTAGACTTCTTAAGAAAATATCAATATATTTATATGATTTAATCAATATTTTACCTTTAGGATCTTTCTCATCCCAAGCTGCAGATTGTGCGCGACATAAAAAAAGCTTCTAACAACCTAGGATTAGTAATCTCACTTTAAATTTAGAGTTACCGTACACACCTTTGATTATACAATACTTCTTTACGTCAATAAAGATTGAGGGAGAATAAATATATATGAAAATATTATCCTTCTCCTCTTCCTCTTTCTCCATTGTCCGTGTCTTAGGGAATCAATAATCGCTCTTTTAAGCCACAATGACCTTAAAATATTATATATCATATATTTAAAAAAAAAACTTTATTAAACATTGTAGTACTGTCTGGGTGCAATGTACATACCACAATATAATCTATATATAATGAGAGTTCCCCGTAATATCACTTTATCGCGTGTTTAGTTTCATTAGAGTTTTGAAACTAAACGAAACTATCTTAGTTTGTTTTACCTTTTAATATAATTGTTATTTACAATGCGAAGATGGTACATTTAAATAGATAAATTAATTAATATATTTTTCAAAAGGGAAATACTTATTGTTATTTATTAGTGGTATTAATCCCAAATGACATGTGTGACTAATGATGATGTTACTCGAGTAAATGAAATATTTACAAACTAAGTGTTTGATGGTTTCGTTTTTTTGCTTTGGTAACAAGGCAGAGCGCTGCATTGAGTTTTCCCAATTAACACGCAATGCCTCAAGTTCGACAGAAAGTGGGGAACAGAATGGAGTGACTTAGCATTACATTTCCTCTCCTCAGCCTCAGTGTGAAGCTGAGAGTGAGTACGAAAAGACTCTGTTTTAGATATTAAGCTATTTTTTTTAACATTCACACTAGTATCCCTCATAAAGAAGGGTAAGCGGAAAGAAACCAGTGTTAAAGTGCCAAGGTATGTCGTTCTCCGTTTTTGTCCATTTGTCGCATCAAAGGAATAAAGAAAATCGTTTATTCTGTTGACTGGGAATTAAATAAACAAACGACATCGTATACCATTGAGGTACGACAAAACACATTTTTGAACAAAAATATATATCATTTGCTTTTTATATAAAATAATATAATTCACTTCTTTTTTTCTTATAAATAAAGAAATTATTTGTACTTAAACAAAACGACGATATCTTTGGACCTTTTCGAAAAATCTTCAAAATAAATCTTTATTTAGACGTATATCAGACTTTATTTAGATGTATAGTTTTGGAAAATCGAGGATTTCTTTACGGACTTGTTCGATTTTGATAACTTTGTACGGTATAGTTTTTTTAAATAACTACTTTAATTAAAATATATCTTCTGTTGAACCATTATTTTTCTAATATGTGGATCATTTTTCTTCGTGATGCGGAACTTCCTTATTAAAGCACGATTATATGAAATCATGCAACGTTCAAAAGATGAAAGCACATAGGTGGGGCTTACACGGTCTAAATCGACGATCGATAGCTCTATCTACCACATTCTAGCCTTAAAGGTAGTCTGGCTTAGATTAGACCGGTTACTTTAAAATATTTAACGCAAATTGAATTTTTAACCTTAACCCGGTGAAACTGGGTTAAAAACATTTTTTGCCTGAAATATATTTTAGTCACAGTTTTAAGTATTTATATTATAATCAGGGAGAGTGAAGAGAACCTAGTCAGAACACTTCCTATAACCCCATCCATTTTGGAGGTCTTTTTTTGTAAAATGGCGGAATTTCTATCTCCTTAAGAGCGATTACATTGCTCCTGTAAAATAATATTCCTACGATTGGAAATTGATTCCATGACCGCCCTACAGTCAGACGTTGTGCCACTGCGCCAAGGTGGTTTCATTAACACAATTACAGTGGAACGTTAAAATATTTTTAAGAGTTTGTAAAATATTTCAGTAGTATGCTAATGACACTTTCAAATGATGCATTTGCATATTAGGTATACTCGTTAGAGGTTAAAAATACTGATCCCGCACAAGCCCTGTGGCTTGACAGTAGGCAGAGGGAACTTGGGAACCTAGTGTTAAGACATTCTGTTTCGATCCCCACTTTCCACCACATTTGTGGCCTTAAAATGCCCCGAACTCAAAGCCGCGTTTTGCCTTGTTACCAGAGCGAAGAAATAAAAACAATATTTAATATGAAAATTTTAAAATTTTTAGTTTCTCGAATGAAATATTAAAAATTGTATATCGACTCTGTCACGTTGTACCACTACGCCGTCTCAATAAATCATGATTAGGTGGATTAAAAGCTATCGATTCTTTTTTATCAATTTATCAATTAACAGGTTGACAGAAAAGTCTTTATTGATAGAACACAAAACCAAGACACAATAGTGAAGTGACAAGGCAATCTAAAGTTAACTGCTAAGATGCATGTATGGACAAAATAGAATATTTTCTCATTGACTTGACAAATACATGATTTACTTATGATAAAAGGATGAGAAGACTAAGAGCGGCGTTTAGTTCTGCACTAAATTACATTTTTTTTTGCTTTACACTGTATCTCACACATGGCAGGGTAGGCAGAGAAAACACAGGATCCTAGTATTGATTATATTGAGGTCTGTTGTGTCACAGGGGCACAAGCGTGGGACCGCAAACGCGATAAGTTGTGGGTTCGATCCCTAATCGAGGAAATGAAATATTTAATATTTACAAACGTAATATCTAATATTTTATTTTTTTCGTAAGTTTGCAAAGCTCAGTGTTGAGGCGGTGAGTGGGAAATGCAAGGGAGTGTCTTAACACTAAGTTACAACAAGGCTTTTCTGCCTTCTCAGTGTGGGATACAGGGTGAAACTAAAAAAAAAATAAAAAATGTAATGAACATAAGACCGCTGCATTGAATTTCATTCCCAACTAAGAAAGTTTAAAGAAAAATTTAATAACACCATTTAAATTGCTTTTAACTTATATGTTGAAAAAGACTCGGTGCTACAATTCAAATTTTTCACCACGAACAGATTGTGTGTAAAAAGTAAAAAAAAATGTTCACGAAGTTGGCTGTCGGTGAAGTAAAATTGTCATATTTTTTTTGTTTTAGTTACATGTGCATGGTATTTCAAATGGTGCATTTTTAGGGCTTAACGTAGCTTTCTTACAATTAGAAGTAAAAAAGCACCTGACTATAAACGCGGAGATGGTAAAAATATTTTCGTACTATGAATATTATTTATCAGACGCATGCACCAATCACAGTCATTAACCAATGATCTTTAACGCTGGCCAGTAATCTTTCAAGCTCATGTCAGCTACTGAACAAAAAATCATTCCTTTTATTGGATATGAACACGCGCTTTCATTTATCTATTCAGTTATGAAATATTACATTTTTTCCTTTAGTGGCTTCAAGTTGTAGGGTAATTAGAGAAAAAATAATAGACAAGATGCTTGCTTATCAGCTATCTGCCCAAGTTTGAGTGGTTGATTATGAATGAAGGGAAAGGAGCGGAACTCAACGCTGCGCAATGTCTTGTTATAAGAAATGAGAGAGAAAATGAAAATTAGGAAATTAATTCTGACTTCAAATGGGAATTCTACTTACATCTGCCGCAATCAGACGCTGTGCCGCTATAACGTAGTCATTTTGAAAATATAATGAAGGCTAAAAATTGCAGTTGCATTAAGCACGTCCAATATCTAGAGTACTTACTTGAAATTTTCAACAAAATAAAATAAATTTTATTTAAAACTTGTACAATCAAAACTTTGTTAAATGAATTTGAACAGACAAAAATGAACCGCTATCATCCTATTTCTATATGGTACAGTAAAATGTAATGTTATTTGTCTGCGGGCTCATTGTATTTTTGCATTAAATTTTTGAAGCGTATCATGATTTTTAAGATTAGATTCAAAAAGATAGTAAGTCTATCTGACTATTTGGGGCACCGTACCTTCTAAAGTAATAAGCCATTTTATCAAATCTTATTATTTGAAGCCTGTTGTGGCGCAGCGGCATCAGCGTGGCGTTGAGTTCCGCCACTCAACACCCAATGCTTCAAATTCGGCGGAAAGTGGGGAACACAAGTGGAATGGAGTGTCTTAACACGAGGTTCCCAAGTTCCGTCTGCCTACCCTGCCATATGCGGAATACGGCGTGAAGCTGAGTGAGTGAGTGAGTGAGTGAATTTTATGAAAAATAAAGATTTGATTAGTAGTTTAAAAGTTACAAAGTCTTTTCCAAGTGATGTGATGAAGTGATTATTATTATATGTTTATCTATTAACATATGCACATATTTTATGATGTATATTTGTAAATACATTTTATTTCAATAAATAGAATAAGAGTATAAAATTTATTTTATAATTATTTAATAAACAGTATTTTCTCTAGCTAAATGATCAATATCTTGTGATTGTCCTTTATATGTATATATATGTATATCATCTCCACGCTGTAATTCTGCACAAGGCAGGGGAGTCCGTTCCACTTCCGTTCCCTACTTTCCGCCGAATTTGAGGATTTGAGTGTTGAGTGGCAGAACTCAACGCCGCGCTTTTTGCCTTATTACCAGAGCGAAGAAATTAAACATTACATATTTAAATTAAAACTATTAAATATTTCATTTCCTCGACTGGGGATCGAACCCAGAACCTGTCAGTTACATCCACGCGCTTGTGCCGCTACACCACGACAGGCCTCTTTTATATATAAATAAATATAATTATATAGGTTAGTAATTATCTTTGAGTAGCGGATTGTATTTAAATATCACAACAAACAAAGGGATATATATAATAAAAAACAAGATGTAACAAGATCCTAGGGCTTAGTGGTCAAGACACAGGACAGCAGGTAACATTTTAAAAATGTAACAAATGTAAATGTGACGTGAAGCAACAAAAGTTGTTTTTATATAATATCAATATATTTAGGATTATATTCATTCGAAATCAGATTCTATTGAATTTATCCTAAGAAGTTGATAGTTTGCGAGTCCTCTCGACGAGTTACGACTCTGTCACGATCCATTGCTATGCAAATAACTCTGTATAACTATATTTCTCGCTAAAGCTACTTGAGAATGGAAAAGCTTTTAAGTTATAGTTTTAATTATGGCTTTTGGTTGAATAAGTTATTTTATGTGATAATATTGCAAGCTGTTGCATTTTGGTTTATATATGAGAACTGAACCCACAAGCGATCTGTGTCGAGTATGATCTACTCTTTAATGCCGCCGTTCGTTGACTCGTAGAATTGTAGTATTAAAAGTTAATGTCGCGATGCAGGGGCACAGGTATGTAATTTTACATACAAAAGGTTATGGGTGAGAATTCGAGGAAATGGAATATTTAATATTTTATGTTTTCATTTCTTCGCTCTCATAACAAGGCATAGCGCGGCGCTGAATTCGGTCACTTATGCCACACAAATTCGGAAAAAATAGTGAACAGAATAAAGCGTCCTAACATTAGTTTCACTCCCAATTATATGATAGTTGGGACCAGAAGTGTTTTAACAATAGGTTCGTTCGTTCTGCCATGTGCGGGATACAGCGTGATGCGGAGTGAGTAGTTTCTGTAAAGATTAAAAATATTAGAAAGATATTTAAATACAAGAAAATTCAAATACAAGAAAATTTGTCACGTTACATCTTAGCCGAGTGTGCGAGCGAGAGCTCGGAACAAGCGTATGTATTTAATATTTTTTCTGCGATAGTCGCACAAGCCAAAAAGATGCAAAGAGAATCTGGGAACTTAGTATTAAAGCGTTTTATACCCCATTGAGATACTCCGTTTTCCACTTGCTGTGGAATTCTAGATGCGTTAGCGGTATAGTGGCTTTT
>DWMZ01001034.1:0-18060 GCA_018249855.1 Eueides tales michaeli
ATATATATATATATATATATATATATATATATATATATATATATATATATTAGATAGATATTTGATAGATCTTATCAACCTGATACTATTTAAAGTCCAGTACATATTTGGAAGTGCCCTTTGTCTATCGTGCCATGTGCATGATACAACGTGAAAACCAAGCAATGAAAGCTGTCACTATACTAATTTACATAAATATAATAAAACGTATACAAAAAAAATATTAAGTAAAATTTAGAGCTTGTATATTATTCCAATGTGAATAAAGAACTTGGCACTCATATAGATCTCCTATTCTTTTGTCAGTACAATCGAGAACGACGCTTATTTCAAAATTAAGTTTAACTTTCATTTAACATTTTTTTTTTGATGGGATACATAAATATGTATTTAAAATATTATCCATAAACCATCCATACATACACATAAAACAAACTCCTTTTGCGTTGCGCTATTGCGCAAAATTTTACAACGTACAGAATCCAATAGAAGGTAAACTGAGTTTATGAGATTTGGATTAAAAATTATATATAAAACAAGTCTGCCTGGCCAGTTGTAGCGCAGTGGCACAGGATGTGACTGTAACCGACAGGTTGTGGATTCGCTCCCACTGAACAAAATGAAATATTTAATATTTTCAATTTAAAAATTCAATGTTTTCATTTATTCATTCTGGTAACCAGGCGAAACGCGGCGTTAAGTTATGCCACTCAACACGCAATGCCTCAAATTCGCCGGAAAGTCTAGAACAGGGGTGGAATGGAGTGTCTTAACACTAGGTTCCTAACTTCTCTCTCCCTATGGTAGAGACAGCGCGAAGCTAAAGAAAAAATAAATAAAATATATATAAAACAAGTGTTCCACACACTTCGTCTATTATAGTCATAAAGCGGGCGAAGCCTTTTATATAAATGTATATTATATCAGTATATAAATATATTTATATACACTGTCTGTTAGTCAAAACCGCATTAATATCCCCTTGAAAATTCTAAGCGTACATGGATGGTAAGCGGTGGAGAAAATAAGAGGTAGGAGGACCTCGGCTAATTTTCAAGAACATATGACAGTGGACGAGGCGAAAAAGGTATGCAGAGATTCTAACCTTTGATCCTCTAGATATTCCTTAAAGGAACACGCCGAATATTTTCAATATTTATTTCTAGTACCAGTTTCATTTTCACGCTGTATCCCGCACATGGCAGGGTAGGTAGAGGGAACTTGGGAACCTAGTGATAAGACACTCCGTGCCACTTCCGTTCCCCACTTTCCCCCGAGTTTCAGGCAATATGTGTTGAGTGGCGGAACACAACGCTGTGCTTTGCCTTGTTACCAGATTTAAGAAATGAAAACATTAAATATTTAATTTAAGAAAAATATTAAATATTTAATTTCCCCGAGTGGGGATCGAACCCACAACCTGTCGTTTACAGTCACACGCTTGTGCCGCTGCGCCACGACAGGCTTCTATTTCTAGTATCGTTTACGCAGATGTATATTTTCACAGTACTTTGTCTCCAGAACGAATGGAACTAAAAATCTAACTAATGAAAAAATATTTATATAGTAAGAAAAGCTTATACATAGGTCATTGTGGCGTATAAAGTGGTGAACGGAGTGTCTTTACACTGGTTTCCTTCCGCCCTGCTATTTGTGAGATACGGAATAAAACGAGAAAAAAACGTATAATCATATAATTTTCCAGGCCAATTGTGACGAAAAGGCACAAGCGAAGGACTGTACACACAACAGACTGTAGGTTCCAACTTGATAAAATAGAATATTAAATATTTTTCTTTTCACGCTCTACTAAGAAATCAAAACTCGGCGTTGAGTTCCGCCACTCAACACGCAAATTGGTCAGAAGTTGGGGAACAGGTTAACAGGTTCCCAGGTTCCCACTGCCTACCCGAAGGATGTACGGAATACATCGCGAGGCTAAAAAAATATATTTTTTGACACGTTACGTGATATATTTACATAATGTAATATATTCATAAAATTTGTTCCTTTTATATGTTTTAGTAGAAGGTTAGGGTGCGACAGTGACTCAATTTTACATTAGCGTGTCCGAGCTTCAATTTTGATATTATATTTGTATACTAGTTCTAAACTGCGGCTTCGCCTGTGTGATTAAATTTTGACATTTATGTCAAAGTTCATATATAAATGTCAGACATTTATGTACGTACAAACTGTTTACACTTGAACAGATATTTTGTGTCTAGACAGTGTCTAAATTTTGTAAGTATAAGGAAATTGTTAACGTAAGGCGATAATGTTATGCGTTTTGAAAATGTCAATGCCAGTACATCAGTGTTCAAATATCGGCTGATGCGACACTGATCTTTGTGTCACAATATTCTATTCTATTAGAGACACTCGTGTTAAACAGAGACAGTCGACACTGAGTGTACTGTATATAATTTTATAGTACCTATATTCCTTTTTTAAATTTGTGTATTAATCTTTTTATAGCTTCACACACGGAATTAAATGTTCATAAAGCTCTCCGCTCCGGAAATCAAAGCCGGGTTGTTCCTCAAGGTATCAAAGTAAGAATATATAAAATATTAATAACATAATTTTTTTCAGTAGGAATCGAACCTACAACCCGCTTTCAGTCGCAACCACGCTACCACACACATACATATACTGTAGTCGTATATATAAAATAAATCTTTATGTTTATTTTACAAAGTTAAGTCACGAAACGTATTGGAAAACTTTACAGATAGCATACAGTAATGTAGCGTCTGATTTGGCATTAAAACTAACACTCTTGAGCGCTAATTAGTAGCTTCTATATAAGTGAGGATGTAGAGTTAAGAATATTTTAGAATATCTCTTTTTTTTATTTTAACGCATTATCCCGCTTATGGCAGGATAGGTGAATGGAACCTTGTATCAATTTTATTACATTCACTCACTCACTCACTCAGCTTCACGCTGTATCCCGCACATGGCAGGGTAGGCAGACTTTGGAACCTAGTGTTAAGACACTCCGTTCCACTTCCGTTCCTCACATTCCGACGAATTTGAGCCATTGCGTGGTGAGTGGCGGAACTCAACGCCGCGCTTTTGCCTTATTACCAGAGCTAAGAAAATTAAACATTGAATTTTTAAATTATAAATATTATATATTTCATTTCCTAGAGTGGGCATCGAATCCACAACTTGTCGGTGACAGTGACATGCTTGTGCCGCTGCGCCACGACAAGCCTCAATTTTATTACATAACGTGTTGAATACTGTAACTCAGCGCCGCGTCTTTCCACTGTATATTCGACTGTTTAGGGTTTTAATTTAATTCCAACTTAAAGTAATTGAATATTTAATATTTTCATTTGCTCACTCTGGTAACGAGGCACATTGCAACATTGATTTTCGCCACTCAACGCGCAATGCCTATAGAATACGGCGAAAAGAGGGTCTTCTTTATAGGAACGGAATATCTTGGGAATATTCTTATAGAAACGGATAGTGGGATAGCGGAGTGTCTTAACACTAGGTTCCCATTTTCTCTCTACCTATCCTGCTGTATGCAAGATATAATATGGAAGAAATGAAAATTATCAGTAATTGATTTCGCCAATGAAAAGACAACTGTCATGTTTACTGCCTCATGCTTGACCCACTGGATCAGGACCGCCTTAATTTACTTGTCTCCATAATAAAATTATTATGGCATTAACTTACAAAATAAGGCCGATATCGTTGTGAGGAGATGGTAGGTCCGAATTCTTCCAGGAGCATTGTTTTTTTTCAGCTTCACGCTGTATCTCACACATATAAGGCAGGTTAGGCAGAGGAAACTTGGGCTGAATTTGAAGCATTGCGTGTTGAGTGGTGGAAACAGAACGAAAAATAAAAATATTAAAAATTTAAATTGAAAATATTGATTATGAACCCAAAAATTGTCGCGTCTACAGTCACACGCTTGTGCCGCTGCGCCACGACAGGCCTCGCAATTAATCACAAGTACCTACTCGATAATATCATGAATTATTTTCATTTTCTTGCTCTAATATCAAGACAAGACGGGGTTCATCAGGTAATGTCTCAAAAAATTGGTAACGAATGTCAACGAATTATCTTAAAATTAGGGTCCCTTTGTCTCCATATTATAATATACGGAATACAATGTGAAGTAAAAAAAAGAGAAACACTAATACTAGGTAAGTTCTATTAAGTCTTAATGTTATTTTCAAATATTATTTTACTTTTAGTTTCAAAGGTCTATGTTTGCATATTGTACTAAAGAAAAGATAAAGTTTGTTGCACACATGGCTCATGCAATTAATGATATTATTTAAACTCAAGTATTTAAAAAGTACATATACGTGAAATTTTTAAATCAGGTTATACGCATATTTGATACCTTTGATTTTCGCGATTGTTACAGTCAGTCGGCGACAGTCTATCCGTGACCACGGAACTACTGTAAAGTGTTCGAAACGTTGGGTTTCCAGAAATATTACAAATTTAATATACGCGATTGATTCGTTTAAAATTGTTTCATTTAAAATAAAGACATATTTTATATATTTTCTCAAAGTCAACGTTACCCGCTAACGTTGCACGCTATGAAAGTTATGATCTCTATGGGAACACAGTGGGTGGGGATTCTAAGGTTCCCCAATTACCTCTGCCTTCCCCAATTTATGCGGGTGATATATTTTGATACCTGCTTAGTGCCTGTCGTGGCGCAGAGCACAAGTATGTGAATGTAAACGACAGGTTAGGGGTTCGATCCCCACTCAATGAAACGAAATATTTAATATTTTCAATTGAAATATTTATTATTTTAATTTCTTTGCTCTGGTAACAAAACAAACCGCGGCGTTGAGACCCGCCATTCTCAACACGCAATGTCTCAAATTTAGCGAAAAGTTGGGAATGGAACGGAGTGACTTAACATTAGGTTCCCAAGCTCCCTCTGGCTACCCTGCCATGTGCGGGATACAGCGTGAAGCTGAGTTAGTGAAATATAAAAGTTTACAAGCCCAATGTATCGTCATCTTATATGCAAACTCAGTATTAACAATGTAACTTCAAATACGTTTCGACTTCCTAAGTGCAGGTGCTGGTGAGAAATATACTGACATTCCACAGATTACAGTGTTTCTTGTTAAGAGAATTATGACTTTTTCTTTTTTTAGCTTCACGCTGTATCCCGCACGAGGTAGGGTAAGCAGTGGGAACCCGGGAACATAGTGTTAAGACACTCCGTTCCACTTCCGTTCCCCACTTTGACTATTATATACGAATATTGTAAAGGAAAAGCTTTTTTTTAGCTGTACCCTAATTTTATTTCCCTTTCTTTAAAATATACACAGGTGTGTTCTACCAAAGTGTATAAAACGAAACAATATCTATAGTTATAATAATTCTATGACTGATCACTGTCTGTACATGGAAGATACATTAAAAATCTTAGAAGGGACGTTTACTAATGTAATGTAATAAATAGTGGTTTTTAACTTTTTTGTCTGTTTGTCTGTGCGTTTGAATTCGCTAATCTCAGAAACGGCTAACCAGTGTTGAATGCAGTTTTCACTGTTGTATTGCAGTTTTCACTGTTCTTTTGGCTACTTTCCTAAACAATTTATATAAATTGGTTAGCAAAATAAAAGTTACATCAACTTAAAATATTAAGTTCGATAAAATTTATTTGAATTATCAGGTTATTAGAAAATAAAATAGTGCAATTCAAACGAACGAATCCGTGGGAGGTTCGATAGTTTAAAAAAAATCTGAAACAAAAAATGTTACCTCATTTATACTTTTTTAAATAATATATTTTTATGGAAAACGTATAAAAGTGTCGATTTACACTTTGCAATTAGTAAATATATTATCGAATTGATTCAAAATGCTTATAAAGTATAGCTGAAAACCTCCACAACGCACAAGATTTTAAAGAAAGCCAAGAATTAAAATGGATGAAAATGCCTGCTTATATCGCCTTTATGCGGCGTTGAACTCCGCCACTCATCACGCAATGTTTCAAATCAATCGGCATTAAGTAAAGAATGTAACGGACTGCGGTGCGGGATACTGCGTTAAGTTTAAAAAAAAATGTTTTTTTTTCCATATATCGATCGTATCGTATTCGTTGCGACCTCTATAATTTAATACCGTTACCATAATTTTGTAAACGTTTAAAATTACATAAAGTATATGGTTATATATATATCAAAAACTTCGTAACGCACAGGCCTAGCGTCTGGTTGTAAACACGAGGATCGTGAGTTTGATGCCCACTTATTAAAATAATTATTTTTAACAGTGTAAAGTTAAAACTGGAAATAAGATAAAACGTGGCGTTGAGTTACATTCGTCAATATACAATATCTTTATAACTGAGGTTAAAGTAGGAAGTGCTATATATAGATATCATACTGTGTAGAACAATTTAGTTCCTTTTTTTAGCTTCAAAATATTAAGCATTATATTTTTTTCTTTAAGTGAGGATCGAATTTATTTATTTATTTATATAAATATATTAATGAAAGTCTATACCTTAATTTATTTATTTATTTATATAAATATATTAATGAAAGTCTATACGAGTTCAAGATCCTTTGTCAGTGAAACCTTACTTTAAAAGTGTAAATTTATTCAAATTTCAAAAAAGAACCGCACGTTTTACACACGAGAGTGAGATAAAAATATATATAACCATTCATAGTAGTGAAAGAGATGCATATAGTTCGCCAGTTCCAACTAAGAACCCGTTTAACAATAGACCTGCGCACGCGCAAGATAAAAAGAAAAGTTATTTAATAGCAATGCTGTGGCTAAAAATCTATCTAGATTTTTTTTGTTTAGGACAAGATAATTATTACCTGACTTTGAGACTTCAATTTACATGTCTAAATGGTAAGAGATGTGTACACATTAATTGCCTGCTTATAGATCAAGATCTTTGTTGGTATAGAATCTAGGAAAGGCCTGATGAAATATATTGTGTATTGGGTTCAAAGCCAAATATGGGAAATAAAATTGATGATTCAATAAAAAATAATTAATTCAAAATTATAATAATTGTTCTTACTCCACACTTAAGAAACAAAAAATAATAAAAAATATTAAAATAATTGTTGTTACTATTTTTAAAGTGTTATTCCACACTTAAATTTAGTATTTTAAAATATTTGATTAGATTTTTTTTTCTACACAATATTAATTAATTCCGTTCTTTGCTTAGACAAAATTCGATGCTGTTTTAACAATATAATAAGCAATATTAGAGGAACATACTACAAAGCACACGATCTGTCTCTCAACTTACTCTGCCAAACCCATCTTCTAGGTAAAAACAAAATTAAATATTCCAAGACTTCGCAAATCTACATATATCTAGTATAGAAAAAAATATTTCTCAATAAAAAGTTAATCTGATCATAATAAGTAGGCTCCAGTGGGAATATCCTGTCTGCATAATACTTTTTTTTATAGACCGGATGGATACTGACTATCCGTCACCGCGTCCGTTGCGCTTGCGCATATCAAATGTAGCGAACGCTTTTATAATGGAAGGTTGTATAATAAAATTTTTGTACGATATTTCTTTGTGGTTCACGCTGTATCCCGCAACTAGGCGAGAAGGGTAAGGAAAGATAGTGGTAAGACTCTCCGTTCACTACTTTGCAAATATTGAGTGTTTATTTTAGGGTTACGTACCTCAAAAGGAAAAATCCCTAATAAATCACTTCCTTTTACGTCTGTTAGTATCATTTATTTTTTATTATCTTTTCAGCTTCACAATAAATTCTCGAGCCATTGCGTGTTTATTTTCAGAAGTGAATGCCGAGCTTTCCTTTGATACTAAAGCGAAGAAATTAAAATATTAAACATTAAATCGCTTCAAGAGAGAGAGAGAGAGAGTGAGAGAGAGAAAGATAAGCGAGAAAGTCTGAATGTAAAAATTGCACCGAATGGGGATCAAACCAAACCAGTCAAATATCAATTATGGATGTAGCAAATTTTATACTTAACTGAATTTTATCGTCACGAAAATGAGAATTTTCAAGCTGTGATATTTTGTTCTGGTGACAGCAAATACTCGTAGTTGATAACAGTGCAAGAAAGTGTGGGAAAAAGTTTTTTTTTTTTGATTTGAGACGATTTGTTACAATTGAGTCTTGTATAAAAACATTTCACAAAACTTACTTACTTTGTACTTGTCTTATTTATAAATTATACATTAAGTTAACTATTCAACATCAAATAAATCATATATATAAAAATACTCAAATATATAAAATACTCGGAGAACGGAATGTCTTACCAGTCCCTCTGTATATCGGGTGCGGGAATGCGGGAAAGCGGGTATGCGGGATACTGCGTGCAATTAAAAAAAAAATATTCCAATCTACTTCCGATCAGTTCCAATTCAAGAAGTTATTCTAATTTATTTTTAATTTTAATAAGCAAAAGTCGCCGATCAATGAATCAATTAATATTCTGTTATTGTATCGTATATTTATGCGAAAAATATATTCTTAGAAAGACTACCCGTTGTAATATTATTTATTTAATAATACCGACAAAAGGAGCCGCCTTAGAATGTCATTTTTTTTATGGTCACACGTCGATCGGAAATATTAATTCTTCTGCTCATTTAGAGACACTGTAGGTTTGGTAACGGAGCTCAACGCTGCGTTCTGTCGGGTTCCGTAACTATAAGGTGAACTCCTACAACTAAGACGCCGCTTTTTATGTGCCTATCGAACTCTGGAATCGTGATATTTATATTCTTATATCAGTTATATTTTTTAAAGGTGATTTATTCGCTATAAAAATAAATACTGAAAAATAGAATTGTATATATTAATAATATCCAAGAGGGTGCGACGACAAACGTTTCCCCGCTTGATTTCCCCGCTCAAAGGCGAAGCGCAGCGTTAAGATCCGCAACATATATGTTTAGGTATTTCGACGGTGAAAAGGAATTGAAATATCTGAACAAGAGGTTATCTTTACCTACCAGTAAGTATTTTGCGAGAAAACGCGTGTGCCTTCAATTTTTAGTTGGTTTTTTGTTTTTATTCAACCTTCCACCGATTTTGAGGCGGAACTCAACGCCGCACTTTATCTTCTAGAGAAAATATTATTTCTCATATTCTCGAATGGGGTCGATCTCACAACCTATAGTATTTCCGATCAGGCTTCTTAATTTTTAACATTAGCATTTAAATATATCTCAATAAATTCACTTTCTGAGACAATAATTCACGTAGTTAACAATCAGACTTCAAGTATTCAAATAAAAGAACAATTAATGCTCGAAATTTTTGAGCTTGATATGCAAAAAGAAAATAAATTGGATTGTGCTTACGCTTGTACCCGTCTGGATGTAACGGAAACCTTTTTTATTTGTGACACGGCTGAAATAAAGTCCAGTACAAATCTTTTTCTTTATACTGGAGCTCTTGTGGTTTTGCTCTGGTAATAAGATGAAGCGCGGCGTTGAGTTGCGCCATTCCACACGCAATGTCTTGAAGATTGGACGAAAAGCGGGGTTTTCTTAATTTTAAGTTACTATTGGCTGTAGGCAGAAAAGTTTGACAATGAAATAAAATAGAAGTAAAAATATTGTTTATGTATTTAAACATATTATTCTTCTTCATTTTATTTAAATTAATAGAGACTCTGTTCAATTTTAGCAGAGATCCGTATACCTCGTATTGTATAGCGGAACTTAACGCCGGGCTTTGTCCTCTCAGTAGAGTCGGAAAAAGAAATGAAATAATTCCTCCGAGTTATTATCAAATCCACAACCGTAATGTTTAATGAAACGCTGCGCCGCAATATGCTCATAATATTATTACTTTGTTCACTGGCGGAACTCAACGCACCGCTCTGCTCCGTAACCAGAGCGAGGAAAATGGGAACCTAGTGTCGACAGTCGACACTAGGTTCCCATTTTCCTCGCTCTGGTTACGGAGCAGAGAGGAAAAGGGGGAACTTGGGAACCTAGTGTCGACAGTCGAAAGACACTCCGTTCCGTTGCCCCTTTTCCTTATTGCGTGTCGAAGCGCGGAACTCAACGCCGGGCTCTTCTTACATATGAGAGCGAGGAAAATGAAAATATTAAATTTCCTTGAGCGGCAATAATTATTTATTCTTAATTTTCCTTCTTTAAAACAAACTAAGTTAAAGGCAATATTTAATTAAAATTTGACAGTGAGTACGTTGTTGTACCCGTTGTATGAGATACGGCCAAATTGATTTAGTTCCCTTCGGCTTTGGCAAATAAGTTGATATACTGTTTTATTTTTTATGGACGTCGTTATGCATTTTTTAATTATATGTTACAACAAGTTGGTTGTCCTGACTTTGCATTATATATTTTATATTTAATTTAGGATACTCTTGAATAAAAAAACTCTATAGGTCGCCACAAAGTCGAATGCGGTGATTGCGGGTTCAGTTCCCGCTCAGGGCATTAATATTTCAATTTTGAAACTTGGTAAAGCGCAATGCCTCAATAATCTGGCTGTTAGTGAAACAGAAGACTTTTAATGGGCTGTCTTAATATTAGGTTCCCATGTTCCCCAGGGCTACTCTGCTGCTGCTTAATTGACAGATGCTATGAAGATTTATAGTAAGATTATTTGCTTACACGCTTTCTCAATATGTACTGTCTGTTACCCAGTATTAGAATTAAAAATATGTTTTTGTGTAGGATGGTCTCTTAATCAAATAATGTAGGCTGTTTTAAAATTCGTTCTTTTTTAACATTTCACATTGTTGATATATTTACGCAATTGGCTTTTTTCTCGGAAATTGGGCGGTTGGGAAGGTTTTTTTTTATGTTTACTATAACTAATATAATAAAAGAGAAGGGGGCGTTTTTTGTGTCATCTATTATCTATCATATTATATTCATTTATTAAGTTTGCTGTGAACTTTTAATAATCCTAGATTTAGATATGCCTAATAGTAATAAAAAAACTCGTTTTGAATACACCTTAGGCCTAAATAAAAATATGTTGAAATAGAAATAATATTTTCTTATAATAAGTATTAGTTATTTACATAAATAATATTTACTTTGTACTTTACAGTAATCTGTAGTTGCAGATATACTCATGAACTAAAGACCTAATGTGAACACCAGGTTCAAAAACTAAACCTTCAAAAATTACTTTCTTTGTTTCCGGCTACTGAAACAATAAATGAGTAAAAATTTATTTTTATATATTTATGAAATATAAATATTGCCTCGCTTCGTCGCGAAAACAACGCGCGGCGTTGTGTTTCGTTATTCAGCACGCAACGTCATAAAAATTGTGCGAACCATGAGGAACAAAGTATCTAACTTCTATTTATTTTTACAAAACAAAAAAAAACAAAATGTTGATTGTGGTCACAATGTCTACTTATCTGATCGTCACTTTACATCCAGAATAGTACCAGTTTGTCATCAATGCCTTGGGGTTTTTAGACCACTGCCATGTTCGGAGTATCGTGCCCAACAAACTTGGCAACCGCAGAATATTAGCGTCTCGTCGCGTCTAACACACAAGTCATCTCATTGAGATGGATACTCGTCTTATTCCTGGGGACCGGTTGGCTTCTCTTATGATAATCCTATTACCAGTACCGCTTCTGTGGCTGACGTGGTTCTTCAGGGCATGGAACTTTACATCCCTAGGTGTGTAGTGCCACTCGGTGGCAAATCACAACAACACTTGGTTTGACACGTCTTGCAAGATTAATGCTTTTGGCAAACGTGAATCATGTAAAATCTAGGCCGAAGCGCTGATAACTAAGGATCCGAAGATAGAATCCTTAAAAAGAACTGAGCCTCTAGGTAGCTTAATTAGCAAATTACCAGAGCAATGTCACGGACGTATCATCATATTATTAAGATTGGTGAGATGCTTAAGCGCTGCCGATCCGGAAGTCATAAGTTTTGAGCTCCCTCAAAGGCTGCACTTGGCAACTTCAGCCATCCTTCGTGTCCGTTGCTGCGCACAGGAAATAACAGCTTGGTCTATAAATCTGCGAAAGAGGAAGCTGATCTCTTGTGTACTTTATTTGTCTCGAACTTGAATATGGGTTCTGCCAGGGACGCTCAAATGGTGATCTCCTAGTTTACCGAAACCACCGCATGTCTGCGGCTAATGAAAGAAAGGGAGAAGTCCTGGTAATTAATTTGGGCATGGTGAAATGGTTTGACTGTAAACTCCGTAGGTTGCGTGCTCGATTTCCACTTGCATTATTCGTTTTGATTTATTCGCTCTGATAACAAGGCAAAAACACGGCGTTGAGTTCCGTCACTAGGTTCCCAAGTTCCCTCTGTCTACTCTGCCATGTCCGAAATATAGAGTGAAGTTGAAATATATGTATATATGACGTAATTCAGAAGTCAAAGAACATATAATGAAATGTAAGGAATTTTCATATTTTGTTTGTTTTAAATATTATGTAAATAAGACAAATGTGAAGGTCATTTAGTTATGTAAATTAAATATTTTATATGCTAAAGCAAACAAAGGGTTATATTATTTTTTATTAGCATTACTCTGCATCATATATGGCAAGGCGAATCCTGGAAACCTAGTGTCAAAACACTTTGTTCCTATTAAGGCATATGAGTTCCCCATTTTCCACCGAAATGCAGACATTGCGTGTTAAATGGCGGAACTAAACGCCGTACTTTGCCTTGTTACTAGAAGAAGAAAATGAAAATAATGTTAAATATGTCAATACTTCGATTGGGATTCGAACCTACAATCTTTCAAGTTTACAGCCGCACGCTTCTACTACTGCGCCATTACAGGTACTACTCACTCAACATCACGCTGTGTCCTACACATAGGTAGGCAGAGGAATCTAGTGTTAAGACACTCCGTTCTATTTTCGTTCCCAACTTTTCGCCGAATTCGAGGCATTGCGTGTTGAGTGGCGGAACTCACCGCCGCGCTTTTTGCCTTATTACCAGAGCGAGCGAAAAAATTAAACATTAAATATTTAAAATGAAAATATTTTCTCGAGTGGGGATCGATCCCACAACCTGTTGCTTACAGTCACACTTGTGCCGCTGCGCCACGACAGGCCTCTAGGCCATACATGAACTTAAATTCTTTCAAATTAATGATTATCTCTAGATATTTTTGATCCCTTACCTTAGAGCTTGATTTAAATATTATATTTTTTTTCAGCGTATCCCGCACATGGAATCGTAGGAAATGAAAGGAAATTTGGAAACCCAGTGTCAAGACACTCCGTTGCTTTACCCAATATATATATATATATATATATATATATATATATATATATATATATATATATATATATATATATATATATATATATATATATATATATATATATATATATGTATGTATGTATTTTTCTAATCTGCGTAATTAAACAGCGTTACTTTTAAAATACGCTAAGTGTTATTCCTAATTTAGAACTAAAAATGGAGACGAGAAGCTCAAATTCAAATACAGCTACAATCTTCATAAAAATTGAGCTTTACTAAACATTAAAAAAAAGCGCATAACATAATTTTTTTATATAATATTGAGTAAAATGTATAGTATTTTAAGAACTAAGCTATAGAAAGAGATAGGCGACATAGCTCCGAAACCGGTATAACTAACTTCACACTGTTAACACAACCGAAGGTCAATCTGCCTATGTTCGTGCAGATACACCGCGGCCACAAACGCGTAGAGACGCGTTCAAACATTTGAATTTAATGTAAAAACTTGCCACTTTTGTGTTTGTTTTGTGTTTAGTGTGTGAAAGTGTTTATTTTTTGTGTTTAACGGTAAGTTTATTGTGTAAACACATTTCATTTTTTTTTCTTTTTTCAATTTTGTTTGTAAAGAATTTGTGAACCTAGTGTTGAGACACTCTGTTGCGTTTCTCACTTTCTGCCGAATTTGAAGTATTGTGTGTTGATTGGTGGAGCTCAACGCCGCGCTTTTCATTGTTATTGGAGCGAAGAATTGAAAACATCGAATATTTAATTTAAAAATTTTAAATTAAATAAAGGTATTGAACCCATAATCTGTCCTGTTTGCAGCCACACGTTTGTGTTTTTGCTAATCATATTTGGAAATGTAGAGTCTTCATATAAAAAAGATTTTTTTAGTATTTTTTTTTTTGAAAAATAAGAAATAAAGCCGTTTCGTTTCATTTTAAAATAGATGCGACAAGTTTTTTTCTCAATCCTATCTTGTTACAGCCAGTCTCCTGGGCTTAAAAGTGGTCTTTTTTCACCTTGGCACTTTATTATTGCTTTCAAGTCAAACAGTATCTCTGTACATTTGTAAATATTATAATAACAAATATATTTATTTTTTATAATAAATTTTAAAAATATTATTATATATTAAACATGTATTGTTATTTTAAAGTAATTAAATTTTTTTTTTGAGCTAAAATCATGTGAAAGTTTGTAATTAAAAGTGCATACATGTATAGGTTACTTCAAGGTTTTGTGTACTTTTGTTATACTCTTTATTTCAAGTTGGTTAAAGGAACTGATTGATATATGTGATTTAATTTCCTTTTTTGTCATATATATAAGTATTTATGTATGTACAAAGGACGAAAAAAAAATTTTTTACATATTTTTTTTACGTTTATAAAACAAATGAAAGTTATTTTAACTTTTTTTTTTAACCCCCCTACTGAATCCCATATTAAACAAGGTAGGCAAAGGGAACCTAGTACTGAGACACTGAATTCCCCATAATTTGACCAATTTTTTGAAAAATTTGTGTGCTGAGTTGCGGAACCCAACGCCGCGCTTTGTCGCTATCAGAGCATTTAGAATATAAAAATAATTCATTCACCGAGGGAGAATGGTGGTAATATGAAAGTTTCACTATAAGCATATAAAGTTATATATGTAGAGTGCAATAAAAAACAGCTTATACAAAAAATACTGTTACATCTAGTTTCTCCTACGATCGTTTTATGAATGTCAAATGTACACAGTCTCATGAAGGTTAGTGCGAATGTAATGTAAATAATAGTTTTTTTTTCTTTTTTTTTATTTTATTTCAACGTCTTCATGTCAATCCGAAGGCCGTGGATTCGAATCCTACTTAGGGGAACAATGTGAAATTAGAAAAAAATGTCATAAAAATATATGGTGGAAAAACAGAAATCAATATATCGATTAGTGTAATTCGATCTGAAAAAGGCAAAGGGCGGTGTTGAGTTTCGCCGTTTGTTGTATGAGGAATTCGGAGGAAATTAGGAAACGGAAGTCTAATGATAACGGAGTAAATTCAAACCAGGTTCCTTAGTACCCTTTGCCATCTATGCTATGTACAGGGTGTTAACATTAACCTTACTTCGAAAATATTTTAATTCATTAGTATATTAACTATATATTTATTTATCTGTGTATCCTGCACATGGCAGGGTTGAGAGAGGGAACTTGGGAACCTAGAGTTGAGACACGCCGATCCACTTCCGTTCCCCACTTTCCACCGAACTTGAGGCATTGCGTGTTGAGTGGCGAAACTCAACGCCTCACTTTCCTTTGTTAAATGTTTAAATTGTTGGTATTTTTTTTCTTATTCCAGCTTCACGCTGTATCCCGCACATGGCAGGGTAGAGAGAGGGAACTTGGGAACCTAGTGTTAAGACACTCTGTTCCACTTCCGTTCCCCACTTTCGTTTTCTTTCTTATTGCTTAATTTGAGGCATTGTGTGTTGAGTGGCGGGACTCAACGCAGCGTTTTGTCCTGTCACCAGAGCGAAGAAATGAGAACATTAATTATTTAAATTAAAAAATTAATTGCCTCGAGTATTGCCATTGCGCCACGACAGACATCATGTTTAAATTGAAATCATCAAAATGTTATTTTTCTCGACTGGGAATCGAACCGACACCCTGTCGTTTTGTTAATACAATTCTGCAATTACACGCCGTCAGTATAAGTCACACGATCGTCAACTATCTAAGCAATGTGAATTGATCGCTAATTAACTTTAATCGTTTCACTTATATATAGGATGTTGTTATGTGTCGATGAACTCTTATTTCCCTGTGTTTTATTTGATAGTGTTTTAATTACTATGTGAGAGAGGGGTACAGGTTCGATGTCTTATTGGGGTATTGTTTGTATTGTTTTTAGTTATTGAGGCCTGTCGTGGCGCGAGAAAATGAAATAATAAATATATTTTTATTTTTTCGCTCTAATAACCAGGCAGAGAAGAGGGAGGCGGCGTTGAGTTTCGCCACTCAACATACAATACTTCCAGAATACTGTTGACAATAGGGAACGGAAGTGTTTTTTCAACCATAGTTTCCCAAGTTCCCTTCTGTTACGTGTGAGATACAGTGTAAATTTATAAAAGATATATATTTTTTTATTTAACTGCGTGCGGAGTTTTATCATCAATGGAATTTCTTTGATAATTTTTCTATACAGTTAAAACATTTAATTTTGACACAATAATAATACTTGCTTCAATGCCGTCTTGGCTCAGTGCACCATCGTCTAATTTTATAAAGTTGGTACGAAGGTGGTCCGTGTGTCCGATCTCCGCTTCCGTTTTTCCGCTCTATTAAATAATGCGCGGCGTTAAGTTGCGCCACTCTGTTCAGTGGTGGAACTAGGTTCTCTCTGCTTACCCCTGTTAGGTAGGAGATCTAAAGCTTCACATTTTTTATTTAATTTTTATAGATATAAGATATAGATCATTATATAAGTGGGGAACGGAGTGTCCTAATACTAGTTTTTTTTATTATTTTTAAAGTGTTATTCCACACTTCGGAAAGAAAAATACTAAATTTAAAAACGTATAAAAATTTGAACGAAACAGGATTTGAACCCGCGCCTCTTGGACGGATTCCAAGAGGCGCGGGTTCAAATACTGTTTCGTTCATATTTTTATACGTTTTTAAATTTAGTACTAATACAAGGTTCCCATGTTCCCTACGCCTACCCTGCCATGTGCGAGATATAACGTGAAGCTAAGAAGAATTATATTGAGTTGTCAATCATTATTGTACAGCTTTAGAGTGAAAAGAGGATATTAGAATTGAATAGATAACTCATAAATATGTATGTTTGTATGTATGTTACATATTATCGTAAAATATTTTATTTATTTCGAATCCAGTCGCGGCTTCGCCTGCTTGAATTATATTTTTACTTACTAATTTCAACTACTTTCTTGTTCTAATAATATTATCACTTTTGAGTCTATATATATTGACGATTTTTTTTTTGTTCAATGATTTGAATAAAACAAAACACAAAATGCTTTATTAACAAATGTTTTATTAATAAATGCTAAAAATTTATTGTAGAAAATGCATTTAGATCAGGTTAGCCGTTTCTCAGATTAGCTCGTAAACGGTAAAAATCACTAATTTGGTCCCTATTGCAATAATAAACATATCCTATATGATTATTTACAATATATCTTCCATGTACAGAGAGTGATCAGCTACAGATTTATTCTATGTATAGATGGGCAAAACAATAAATAAAATATAGAAATAAAAAAAATAAGTTAAGGTAACTTGGGAACCTAGTTATAAATCACTCCGTCCCCACTTAGTCACTTCCTTTCTTCCCTTTTCGCCATATTTAATGTATTGCATGTGGAGAGGCGGAACCCAACGCCGCGCTTTACCTCGTCTACTGTGGCTAAAATATTAAATATTTTATTTCCTGGAGTCAGGATCGAACAGCCTGTCGCGTTTACACAAGATTTTATAGAAAAAGATAGAAAATGTTATCGAATTATGGAAATGAACTTGACATATAATAAGTAGATATCAGTGCCGTATTAATGCTACTGCGCAACAAGTAATATTTTTACATATAATTTTTAATCAATTATGCATATGTTGATCTAGTTTTAGATGATTTTAATTTGAGGTCAATATCGAATTTCATTGTTTAGTGGTAGTTTATATAGCTCCACTTTATATGTAACGTATGGGTCGAATAAACAAAGAGTGTGTATATATATATATATATATATATATATATATATATATATATATATATATATATATATATATATATATATATATATATATATATATATATA
>DWMZ01001035.1:0-18058 GCA_018249855.1 Eueides tales michaeli
TAGTCGCTATCGGCCGCAGTCATTAATTAGAGCTAGTTAATTATACCTGTTAGTTCTAAACTTGGTAAGTCTATGTACGATAGGATACAATTTGTATAGACTATGATCAATATAATACATATATACCCCTCGGAAACGCTAAGCTAAAATAATATATAATGTTTATTTTCAGCACGCAGAGAAAACCTGGAAACTTAGTATAGATACTCCGTTCTTTATTTCTCACCGAATTGTCGAGGCTCTGGGTGCTTAGTGGTGGAGTTAAACAGCGCTTTGCCTTATTACCAGAGCGAAGAAAGAAATTATTAAATAAATAATTTGCCCGGGAACCCACCAAAGTCCCGTTTACAGTAGAACGATTGTGTGCCTGCCTCAGGCTATTATATATAATTTATTTTTTATGATATTTAATTCTTGTTATTGTGCAGGGGGTGGAATTTCAGACTGTCAATACGATACAAACAAGAATGACTATTATATTTAGATTATTTTCGACGAGGCATTGAGCTCCGTCTTGTATAAAATAGTGTCTAAAAAATTAGGTGAAAAGTGCGAAACAGAATGTCTTATTCCACTTTTCGTCTATTTTTCGAGACATTGGGTATTTAGAGATGAAACTCAATATCGTATTTAAAAACATATTTAAATTTAATTTGCTTAGGAAGGAGTAAAAGACAATTGAACCTTTTTTTAAGTATTGTATGTTAAGTCATGGAATTCAACGCCGCGCTTTGTCTTATTACGGAGCGATGACATGAAAAAATGTAAAATATTTAGTTTCTTTGAGTGGGAATTGAACCCACTACACACAACCCGTTCAGATGAAATTCACTAGGATCTAAACCGTAGCCCAAATCGAGTTCCAAGCTTACATTTATCAGGAACTTCACTGATAATAAACTAATATCTATTATCAGTATAATAAACTAATATCTATTATCAGTATAATATCTAATAGTATGATTTAAAATTTCAAAGTAAAAAGAGATCTTATTAGGTCAGTAAAGCTGCAAGGAAAATTGTAAAATAGGAAAATAACTACTATTAATGGTCAAAAACTCTCCATGTTTCACCCCAATCGTGGAAACCCAAAAAAGCAACAACTTTCCGGAATTTCCCAAGCATAGAACCTGCTGGATGCTTTGCAAAGAGTTCTTTAATAACCTAATAAATAAACATGCATACTTGTTATTGAATCACATATAATAAATTATCTTAATAGTACTATATCGGAACACACTACGTACAGTTGCTTCTATTTTGCTGTTTACAATAGCCAAATAACCTCCTTCTGCGGTACAAGCCATGAAAGCCCTAGACCAGGTACGAGGCACCGTATGGAATTTGTAACAGCTTCCAGTTCTACTATCCAAAATATATTCTGAAAGAATAACAAAAACCTATGGGAAAAAAGTAATGGAAGAAAAAAAAATGTTTTTGTTAACTTCAAATGTAATTTCCATCTACACTAAAAACCTCCGTAATAAGTGTAATCGAAATCCATCTAAAAGCGTAAAATAGAGTCATTTTAAAGTAGTATCCATTTTAAATTAGTTAGATAGAGAAAATAATTCGATCATTGTGCGCTTGAGTGAGAAGATATTTTAAATTGCAAAATTTAGGAACTGCGTCTAGTTCTTCTTCCTGCAGTGTGATGAACCCGGTACTTTACGGTGGATTTGTATAGAATACTACACTACTATTACTTCCTAACATTCTTTAACATATTTGTCTTCACTTTTAACTTTTAGAGGAACTAGATTGTTATTTTAAATTAGGTATGTCTTGTAAATGGTGTTCTCCAGCATAATTTCATTTATTCAATTTGATTTTGGTAGATCTTGATGATATGAACTCTATACAAGCTTAAAAGTAGCAGCTACTAGAATGTGAAATTTTATACAGAAATGTCGTGGTGCAATGGAGTAAGCGTGCTATTGTTAACGTTACTGTTTCTAGATTCGATCTCCACTCCATCAATTTAATGTCCGACGCCCGATGTTTGGAGAATGGGGAACAGAAGAGTCTTAGTGAAAATGAAGTGTTTTAACACTAGGTCTGTAAGTCAGAACTATTAGTTTCTGAGGTTAGCGCGTCCAAGCAAACAAATTCTTCATCTTTATTAATATAGATTTATTTCTAAATAACATATTGGCGGACTAAAATAAGTAAAAAGTTTACTATGTCTAAAAATTTATTGACGTTTTTAATCTTTGATGTATAGTTATATCATTTTATATACAAATTTCCGTTTTGGTAGAGTTTCTTTTACAATCCTTTCTATGCGTCGAATTTAAGGTAAAGTAAAATAAAATATGGTATGAAAAAAATAAACCGCTAATGAATTTCGAAATGGACTACTCTATCAGCCTTTATAATACTTACATATTAATATACAATGTTGGAATAAAATTAAGCACATCAAACTCAACCACGTGATGTTCACTAATATTATGAGGAAGTGCACTTTGCACTACATACATATATATATATATATATATATATATATATATATATATATATATATATATATATATATATATATATATATATATATATATATATATATTTTTATTTATTTATTTTTTTCCGATATTAATTTTTATATCCTCACTCGCTCTCTCTCTACCTTCGACTTGTAATGTTCAAAACGAAAATTAAAATGTATTCAGCTTTCAAAAGTAATTTATGTTTAATTTTTTACCAAATATCTCCATGTACACTCCACAAAATCAATCAATTTTTTACTCATTGATTAGCATTTAATTAATCTCGTTGTTTTTGAATATACATTCGGCATTATAAAAACTAGCATTATAATAAACTGGTCAACTGAGAGTTCAACCCGCCCATCTGTATAAATTTCAGGATTTCCTTATAAACGAAGAGTATAAAGGTTGATCAATTTTTACCTGTACCGCGAGTTCTTATTTTATGCCAAATTTAACAACTGTTGGTCACCGTGAAGTACTCTGGAAGTAATTTTTATTATGACATAGTATTATTGGGGATGACTTAGATCTTAGAAGCTTGATGTTTTATGTGCTCTGAGGAACAATATACTCATACTTGAATAATTAATATAAAATTTGTCGAAACCATTTCTCTCAAATTCCCGTATAGCTTATATCTAAATGGGATTTTGAGAGAAACGGTCTTGACAATGGACCAAACCGATAACAAAGTGTTCCTGTAAGGGTTAACCCTAAAAACGCGTTAATCTGAAAAGCTACTAATTTGACTTGGCAAAGCTATAAAGATATAAATATTACAATTCATTGAGAAAGAAGCTGTGGGTGATAATGATGATATTACATCATACTTCATGTTAGTTATTGCCATTGGGCCACGCGGGCAAGTAACTAAAATCAGTTTTATTGTGCGTTTTTTACTTTTAATTTCATTTCAATTCACATAACTTATAGCTGAAGTTCAATGAATAACTAATAAATTAGATTTTTATATATGAAAAATTGGTGAGTTTATCTCCATATCAGTTAAGTATCCTCCGAAACATTCTTTATATAAGGCAAATATTTGCTGATGTTCCACCAATCGATAGACGATAGTCGCCTCATAATCTCCATTTTATGTAGTGGTGAATTAATAGTAAGTACTTAAAATTATAACTGGGTCACAAACATAAACTTAACGTAGATATGAAGCTCAGGATATGTTTCTTATCCATATTATAAGTTTTTTTCCTAAACAGACTCTCCATTTTTTTAGGACACTTCAACTTGCCTCCAAATTTTGCAGACATTGTGTGTTGAGTAGCGGAACTCGACGCCGCATAATATCTTATTAACTTTATACAAAAAAATCACTGTGATACTATTAATCACTAAAAAATAACACATTTTTAAAGTGACATTTTTAAAGTATACAATATAACGATGTTTGGGTGAAAATGATAAAGCAACACACTAATTTTAAAATAAATTAACATTGTTATGTCGTATACTTCAAAAAGGTGTACCACGACTATAGAGCATATTTTCTATAAAAAAAGTACTAGAAAATAACTAGTTTGGATCTTCATGAAAAGAGTTATACTGTGTGCTGTCAAGAAATTTTTCAAAGAATATATAGCTGCTACTCGAACTCGGTAACGTAGTTTAATAGTTTTGAAGGCTTCGTACTTTAGAATGGAATCAGAAAACACTGCAGGAATCAAATGTGAAAAGTTAAAATACTCATTGCATAGTAGTCATATGTTTATCTTTTACGCTTACGTACAGCGTATGTTGAATATGGTCCTATTAAATACGGATATACGCTAAATAAAGAAAATATTAAGGTATAAGGTGGATTGGTGAATTAAAAGTTCGTTTATATTCCAAACGACACTTGAAATTAAACTAGTTATCTGAGATATATCTGTTTTATCATTATAAAAATATATAAAAATATATTTTTTTCAAAATGACATCATTTATATATGATCTTTGACTATTTTGACTGGCCTCTCAAGTGTTTCGTGATTTCTTTTGCATTTCCTCTGAAATATTATCTTTTAATATCCTAGGTTTCAACTAGGTACTGAAAACTGAAAACCATGCTTTTAAGTTATCCTCAAAGAAAACCACATCTTTTGGATATCTACCAACTTTTTGTCGAAAAAATTCGTTTCGTTTGCAAATTTAAGTGATCTTGAGGCTCTAATTCCAGTACCATTTAGTATTTATGTGAATATTCTTCACAAAAAAACGAAGTTGAAGCAAAGATATTCTGGGCAAACCTAAGGTTTAAACTGCTTCCGAGTAGAGTCTATCAGATCTTCGCGAGTCGACGCCCTTACACGCTCAGTGTTTTTGAGGTTGTTAACTACTTGGCTTTTCTTTCCTTCTAATGTCACACAGTAGGATTTTTTATCCGTTTGGTGTATACTTTAGAAATAATTCTATTTGACTCCGGCGAAGGGCAAGATTCGGTGTATGCGTAATTTGATATCCACATTTTAGTATTTAAAGAAAAACAAATCACTAATAAAAATGTCGTCGCAAACGTTATGTTCTATATTTTTGTAGTGACACCATCTAAGAATACTTGGGCTACTAAGACCAATGTTATGTACCTTAACTATATAAATCAGTTCAGCGTTTTTGGGGATAGGAGGAAATTAAGAAATTAAGAATATTGCATACATAAATACTTATATATACATAAGATAATGACAAGGAGCCTGTAGTAGCCAGACATTCGTCATTTTAGAAAATCTTAAATTTTCTCTGCACTACACCAATACCAGTTGGCACGATCATATAAAAAGGAATGATAATAAATTGATATGACATTAAGTACTTCACAGTTGATAGAGAAATAAGTGCAAAATTTATAGGCAAATAGTACATGTCTGAGGCCTGTCGTGACATAAGGTTGTAGGTTCGATTCCCACTATAGGAAATTAAATATTTAATATTTTAAAATTAAATATTTGATGTTTTCATTTCTTTACTCTGGTAACAAGGCAAAGCGCTGCGTTGATCCACTCAACACGCATTGCCTCAATTTTGGCGGAAAAAGGGGAACGAAACGGAGTTTCTTAATAGTAGGTTTTGAAATTTCCTCTGCCTACCATGTTTTATGCTGGAAACAGAGTGTAGCATAAAAAATTGTACATAATTTTCATTAAATTAATATCTCATCCCATATCTCAACTCATTTCAATATTTTTTCAGAATCAGTAATTAGAAATGACGTCATCCTTTGCAAGACATCATCATTTCATCACCAAAAAAACTCTTCCCATTCATCATATAATTATCAAAAGGACGTGGGTATAAGTAAAAAGTTACGAATTTAAAGAAATTGATAATTATATAACCACTTACTAAAAAAAATTACTATTATGTACCTAATTTAAATTACACATAAGATAACATTACCCTGTGAGCGTTTTTGTGATTTTTTCGTATGGAATTTAATTTTAATTCATTCTGTCCGATGGTATGAAAAGCTTAATAGCCTCGTTGAGTTTGATAACGCACATTACTTTAAGAGTGAACCTCCAACCAATCTTATAATAATTGTCTTTTTTTGACATCAAACTGAATTCCGCTTAAAGCGTGATAACGAAACCGTGAATCTAGTGGTGATACTCCGTTGTCAATGGGATACCTTGGTATCCCACTATCAGCATTTTTTGTAATTCTGGCTATATACGAACAGGGGTGGAGCTGTATTTTTTTTAAATAGATTATAGATAAGAATTATAGAAGATTTAGGATCAAATCCGCATTCAAATGGAGAACATTTTTCTCGATCAAGACAAGATTTTTTTGAAATTAAAAATGAAATTAATATAAAAATATTTGCAATAATTATTATAATAAATGCTAGCATTTATTATAATATAATAATTATTGCAAATATTTTTATATTAATTTCATTAATCAAAAATATAATTATTATTATTTATATTAATAATAATTAAACTTTTTGATTGGAGGTCAAATATACTAAATATATTATATAAAAAAATATTTTCCTCATCAATATATTACATAGAGAAGGATTATAGATAAGGATTTCTTAAAATAGATTATAGATAAGGATATTAAATTTCTCCCTGTTTCTCGAAGAACCTAGAAACAACATGTTTTTTATTGAGCTAAATACCAAGACCTCTTCTATCTTTTTTTATCTTGAAATTAAAAAAGAACCTCCAACTATTAACTCCAATTAAGAACCAAGACCTCTTTTATCTTTTTTTATCTTGAAATTAAAAAAGAACCTCCAACTATTAACTCCAATTAACTCTAATTAAGAACCAAGACCTCTTTTATCTTTTTTTATCTTGAAATTAAAAAAGAACCTCCAACTATTAACTCCAATTAACTCCAATTAAGAACCAAGACCTCTTTTATCTTTTTTTATCTTGAAATTAAAAAAGAACCTCCAACTATTTATTAACTCCAATTAACTCCAATTAAGAACCTACAATTTTTACCTGATATTGGCAAAGTGCTAATCTTATTTTTATAGAACGTAAAACTAAAAGCCTAAGACAAAATTGCATTCAAAATTCAAATTTTTATCACACCCACAACCGTTCATGCTTACAGAAATTTGCCTTTGGTCCACTTAACAAAACGCTTACTGTTATTTTTTTAATTTCGCTCAAATTTGTTCTGTTAAACAAATGTCATAATAAATATGGCGAAGGCTTTCTCACTGTTCCCAGCATCAAGACTTGTGGTACTCCTATACTTCCTTTCATATGCCACACAATACTTATACTGCAATATTTATATGTACGAATAAATTACGTATCACCGTGGCGTGCCTTTAGCAGTTTTTCTATGGATACGCCAGTCACTCTGTATAATGAGATGAGTATCCTAAACGTAAAGGTATAATTATGGGCTTAATCTTTTTTTTTTATGGAAAAGACACGGCAAACGAGCGTACAGGTCACCTGATGGTAAGTGTTCACCGTTGCCCACGGCCCTGTGTAGCATCAGTGGAGCTACAGGTGCGTTGCCGGTCTATAAGGTGTATGGGCACCGGGGCACGGCATTACCCAATGCGAAACGCAATGACCAAGGTAACTACTTAACGCCGGTTTTAAATGCCGGGGGTGGTAACGATCCGGTCGAGTCTGCCCATGCGTGTTACCATTGCTGATAACGTGACTCTCCCACTCGTACTTTAGTCGCCTCTTACGACACCATCAGTACCAGGGTGATCCTATTCTAAGCCGGAATCACAGGGCGTGAGTAATATGTGATTAAGGTCCTCTACGTTAAATAAAATCGTAAATAAGTAAGGTTTTTTTTGTAAGCTTGATAGTTTTTAATATGATTTTTAGGCAAAGGGAATTTAAAATATCTTACACTCCGTTCCATTCCCTACCTCCGTGAGTGGCGGAAATCAACGCCGCGCCTTACCTGGTTACCACAGCGAAAAAATGAAAATAAATATTTCATTTGATGCTTTCGCTAGCGTAATCGTACCAGAAACTAACGAAAGCTACACGTCAATATTTTTTATATTTTTTATTACATATTGGCCTATTTCTGATTTTATGAATTTTAAATAGTCATGTTGGTAAAAGTAAAAAAAGTGACAATCAAACCTATGACTAAGCACAAAGCAGGGCAAGCACTAAGCACTCAACACAAAGCAGGGTAAGCACTAAGCACTCAACAGAAAGCAGGGTAGGCAGAAGGAACTTGGGAACCTAATGTTTGGACATTTCATTCCTATTTCTGTTCCCTACTTTTTGTTTTGATTTTCTTTTACTAATTCTGAAAGCAATTGCGTGATGAGTGACGGAATTCAACGCCATGTTTTGCTTCGTCACCCTTATATGTTTCGTTTACACCCCGAGTGTTTGTGCCCCTGTGCCACGACAGGCTCCAACATATTTTTATTTTTATTATTACATATCCTTTACAGAGTTCCAATTGCAGTTTGTCCTCTACGTGTATTGAAAAGAGCTCTAAATAGTTTTAAAAACCGTCATTGAACATGTAGTACCACTGCGCCACAATGGCATCACTTTTGCTATAGCCTTTGAAATGGCCGGTCAGTTTTTGACATATTTAAGTGGGTCACGTAAATGATACGTTGGCAAAGGAAAAGGCAGAGATTGATGACGGGTGAGGTGAATGGGGATTCGGGACCATTTTTCAGTTTGAATACTCTATCTTATTTTCAATAATATTATTATTACATAATAATTTTTTACCCTAAATGTAAAAACAGGCGTGTTATGAGTTGGATCTGTCTGTCGGTTTGTATGTCTGTCTATCGGCCTGTAGCTTAGAATGAACTGATTATGTTTTATTAATTGATAGTGTTTTTTAATTGAAAGCACGTTGGTGATGGTGATGGTGGTGGTGTTCTAATGCATTTCGAAAGAAATTAAAATAAAATCAGAATTTATGAGAGCTTACAAGCTCTTATCGGAGATTAGATAGTGATTTTTTGGATTGTGGACTTTTTAATTTCAAATTTTGTTTTGATTTATAATTAATTTAATATATATTAATTAATAATTAAATTTAATAATTTTATATTTACAAAATATTAATTTTAAATTATTATTTTATTATTTAATTTTTTACTAAGGACAGCTGGTTTCTGGACCATTATAGTGATTAATCAGATGTTCCAAATTTTCAATTTTTACAGTTGATTGCAAAATGCTCATATCACATTCAATAACTTTTGTTAAGGCGTCATTTCGTTATTACTTATAGTTTAGCTGAGCTGTTCACAAGATGTTCATTGTAAAAGTATATCATACTCAACAACTTTTGTTATGGCCGAATTTATTATCTCTTATACTTTAGCTTGCCCTCTATCGTTCTGCATCAGATCTAAAAACTATACAACAAAAAAGTTACATTCAAATCGGTCCAGTAGCTTAAAAGATGCGCCTATAAAATACATTCTATGACATATAGATTAGTGTTTATTAACTAAAAAACTATTTTAATCCCTCTTATATTTTTTCGACAATATATTTAAAGTACAAATACAACTTTTCCACAATTTTATTGTACTACATATAACTTTGGGCTATTGCGAAAGAAAAATATGTAATCTTTGCCACAACTCTGACATCTTTGTAACTTTTTATTTATATTATTATTAATTTTCTATGTACAGTGAACTTCGCTAATGAGATGCTTGTTTCGATTCCAACTGCCTCGAGATACGTTTTTAAACAACTTTATTTACAAACTAATGAAGGAAATTAGCCTCAATTCACTTTTTTAGGTAAAAAATAATGTCATTTTCATATTATGGGCTTATATTTTGCGCTAAATGAAAAAAACATAATAATATTGTTTTTAGAATTCCGTATTTCAAAATTTAAAAAAAATGCAGAAGCCTTAAAGGATCACTTTATTTCATTTGTCGATATCATTGATCCTAACATCTATTGGAAGTATCAAGATAAAATAGATATCAAATATTCAGATCTGCCGTCCCTGGAAGCAGAGAAAAAGCTTCATAAGCTTCTAGCTAAATCACAATCAAAAACGATACGAATGAAAAAGATACGAATATTTATGGATGGTTTTTGTACATTTGCCGCTTAGTCAAAACCTATAAGGTCCTTCCAATTGACCATATTCTATGAAATTGGGCAAGAATGACAGAATATACAACATGCAGTACAGAATTTACATGTTAGCCCCAGTAAGTGATAAAACTCAACGCCACAACTGCTTTCGTACAGTGAAGACATCAAAATAAGTTAAATCTTTACTTATTTAGTGTCACGATCCATCCCACAGAGAAAATAGAGTGAATCTAGAACTGAAAAATGCTCTCATTTATAGGACAAAATATTTTACAAATAAATTGTCTCCGCCTACCCCGCTATATGCGGGATACATTAGAAAAAGAATAAATTATAAATACATATTTTTATAAACATTACCAATATCTTCAAAATAATTTAACTTTCTTTTGCAAACGACTTGCTATTGTTGCGGAGACGTGTCCAACTTCAGCTTATTTTTAAATTAGTTAATGAAATTAGTAAACGAGTAGGCTTAGAGGTGAATGTATTATACCTCTATAATTACAAACAGCTCAGAAAAAAATAAATAAAAAAAAGTTGACAATCATGGAAGGAAGCCTTCACCTTAGAAGTGGTTCTTAAACAAACTAAGTAAAGTTTTAAAAATAATTCTAGATTTTTTTAGCTTCACACTGTTTCTCCCGCACATGTCAAGGATGCAAAAGCCAACCTGGGATCTAGGGTTATAAGTCATTCCGTTTCCAGGAAGGCAATTCTATTTTTCACTTTCTGCCGAATTCTGAAGATATTGCGAGTAGTGTAGTGGCGAAACTCATTGCCGCACATAGCCTCGTTACTAGAGAGGAGAAATGAAAATAGTACATATTTAATTTCCAAGTTTAGAATTTTATTTAAAAAAAGTGTTTAAAAAATGTTATTTATATATTATATGAGAAACTTAAGACGTGAACCGACTAAAATTAGTTTTCAGAAAGTCATTTTTTAAAGATTACATTTTTATATGAAGCTAAGCTTCAATATGTGTTTAGGGAAGGGATTTAAACGTATATGAAACTGCCATGTTTATATTTTATCTTCAGTTATTACATCATTTTCACGTCTATATACTGAATTCTCTTTACCTATTGGCTTTTATATATTATATTAAGTGGCAAGGAAGCGGAGAGGATTTAGCGTTAAGAAATTTATTACTGAGTACAAATAAATAAATGTTTAAAACTGTTTAAATATACTTCACAAAAAAAACAGAACTAGAAGAATTCTCTAAGATTAAATTGTAAAGTACACAATCGACTTCTTTATTTACATTAGTAGATATCATTCCATTGCCTCAGCCTCTACAACTAAATCATTGATTTACAGCTCGATATGAATTTATAACCAGTTGCTTGTCAGCTATTAATGGAAGTGAGTGATTTAATAGTTCAGTAACGGCCTAATGCCGACCAATCCATCAAATGTCTTGTCAAGTTTGACGCGTGTTTCTATCAATAATATCGGATAGCTGTCTGTCGTGGCGTACAAGCGCAAATGTGACTAATTTTGGATTCGAACCTACTCGAAGAAATGATATATTTAATATTTTCTTTGTTTTGGTATTGAGGCAAAGCGGGGCGTCGCGTTTCGCAACTTAACACGCTATACTTAAAATTAAGGTTCCAAGTTATTTCTGCTTCCCTTGTCATGTACATATAGCGTGAACCAAAAAGCAATACAAGATTATCCTTTCATATTAATCTTTTGTTTCAATAGAAAATTTCGTTATTTAAATGTTTGAATAATTTAAGCCATATTATTATTTAATCGAATTCAATAAACGTTTTTTTGGCTGAGCTCTGTACCCCGCAAATAGAAAGACTTGAGGACCTTTCTTGTTAAGACTAACATATCACTCCACGACTATTATCGAGCAAATTAAGTAGTGTTTCTAACACTACCCTACATATTATTTTCATCATTTACCAAATAAGAATCGAACCAATAACCTTTCTGTTAATTTAAGTGCTTAAATAAAAAAAAATACAAAGAAAATAAATAAAAAAGGTTCCTTATAGTTAATCTGATACATTGTGACGAGTTTAAAGTAAAGAACGTCCTCAGATAGGAATATATACATATAGTATTATGTATAAACGAGAGACTGATCTATTTTGATGCAAAAGACTCTAATGCTCAAAGCTTTTGAAATTTTCTTGAATTTTTCATGAAATATTTCAAAATATTCTATCAATAATGCACAAACGTTTTGTGTTGGATTTCTATACAATATAAAGACTAGTTTCTATGCGTGGCTTCGTTTGCATGGCCAAATAACAAGAAGTAACTAAATTGTTGTATGTACGAGTATGTCACTTATATCATAGCTAAACGTCGCCTTCTCGACGTAGCGTCGTTTCCGACATTGTTTTCGACGTACGTCTCAAATGTTTCAGATTAATGACATATTTTAAATGGTCAAGTTAACTCTGAACGCAGATGTAGTAATAATGCGATCACTGTGATAAATATGTATATAGAGCATTGCTTGAAGAGAGCACTGTCTAACATAAAAGGAAACTTTCAATACGGTCTAGTAGTCTCTGAGATAAGCGCGTTCAACCAAAAAGTACTTTTTGAGTTTTAATTTAGTATGTAATTATAATATTTTTTTAGAAATCGTATAAAATATTATTTTTCTTTCTTTAACTGTGGAATATCACTTTAAATATTTTAAAAAATATGATATATTTTTCAGTTTCACGCTGTATCCCGCAAATAGCAGGGTAGGCAGAGGGAACTTTGGAAACGAACCTTGGCGCCGAAGTTGAGAAATTACGTGTTGAGTGGCGGAACTCAACACCGCGCTTTGCCAAGATAAGAGTGAAGGAATGAAAATAATAAATATTTCATTTCTTTGAGTAGAGACCGAACCCATAATATGTTACGTTTACAGTCACACGCTTGTGCCCCCGTACCACGATATGCTTATCTATTAAGAATATTTTTGCCTTGGCTTTAACCGACTCCGAAAATTATTGCCTCCACATAAAAACAATATAAAACATCTAAATCATATCTTATTGAGTATTCCCATTCAATTTGATATATTATTTTACTATAATTTAAAGTTTACGATGTGTCAACGTTATCACGTCGTTATAACCAAACTTACGAGTAAATATCAATAAAGTGTTATGACAGTGTTTATATAACGTCCATTTTTATGTTCATTTTCGTTTATAAATTTATAGGATGTAGAACCTTACAGAATAACAATTGCCATTTACCCGGAATCTGTAACACGGCGACGTTTTCTAGACCCATCGCCGTGTTTTGTTTATTACTAAAGTGAGTTTCACGTTTTCTCCCGTATGTACTCTCCGTAATCTACTTTCTGCTGAATTTGAAACATTCCATCTTGAGTGGCGAAACTCAACGCCGCGTCGTCGTCGTTTTGCTTCCTTAACAGAGAGAAGAAATGAAAACATTAAACATTTAAATTGAAAATATTTAATATTTCATTTTACCGAGTAGAGATCAAGCCTGCCGTGTTTACAATCACATGGTTGTTCACCTGCGTGATGACAGACCTATATAGTGTGAGGAAATAAAAAATATTTCTGTCCGTGGAAAGGAAACCCACAACTCAAAAAAAATCTCTGAGCCACGACGGTCTCTTCTCATTTCTTCACAATTGAGTAAATGATTCTCATTATATTTATGATCTTGTTTGTCCATCTGCCACAAAAGACAAACGACGTCAAGTACTATTATAACATTGTCATAATTTTATTTCAAAACATAATTTCCACAAAAGCTCTTTAAACATAAAATTTTCTGAGATTGCTTCTCTTAAATAAGATATCGTTTGTTATAAAATACACGTTTATTTTAAGACCAAAAAGTCTTCGTGGTATATTTTGACAGTCTGATTATAAATGAGATGAGTGTGGGTTCAGTGGAGTACTATTTATTTCTAACGCCCAACGTAAGAGAGTGTGTTGTAAGGGTTACCTGTCTGTCTCTCTGTATATCTGACTGTAACACCGTAGCTCTTGATTGAATAAAACGGTATGAGTGAGGTTTTTTTTGACAATTTCAGAGATATAAGCTCTCTAAAAACAATGCAAAGCTCTCTCAACCTTGCTTAGTACTTGTTAGAGTTCCTCGCTGTTAATAAAGCATATTTTAGGCAAATATAGTGAGTATGGGCCTGCGGAGTGCATGCAGATGGTAGTTTGTAGTAGCTGACAAAGCGAAGCCAAAAATAGGTGTTAATTTAATCAGATTTTAGAATCTTCTTATAGATCTACACCAGCCCGTTCTGCAGGAAAAACAACAATAGAAGTAGCATCAGTCAAGGTTGATATAGATGAAAGCAACTATACACCCGCTTCTTCGTGAGTATCCTGACGTTACTCGACTAGCAGCCACTCGATGTTAGGTAAAATATGTATAATACAGATCCATATGTGCGCACAATTTATGGACAATCTGTATCCTCCCGGCCACATCGACTTCCACCAAAAAGGTTAAAAATTGCTCAGAAGGAACTTAAATATTTGCTGATGAACTGTTCCTAGAACAGACTTGGTCATCGCCTCTAAACCTGGTTTCCATGAAATAAAATGTTTAGAGAGCTTACGTTATGTAAACATTTTAAGTAAAATGTTATAAAGGACTCCAATACTTACAGGCAGACATAAAAATAAAACTGGCCACGGTGGAATATGTCTTCCTTCATTTAGTTATAATTGTACAAGTAGAACCAAGCGTGCAAGTAAAAGCGTAGCGCTAAAATATGTATATTTTAGGTATTTATATAAAATAGCTCAAATTATTCCCTAAAATTTTGTTAATATTACATAGATAACATTTAATATTCTGTTTCAACTCAATCCAATCCAATCCAATTTACTTTCGACTGTTGAATAGATTTATTGAAATTGTATATCGTTAATCTTTCATAATATTCATTTCATTGGTAATAAATAATATGACCTTGTAAATTTATCTGCTAGTCTATGGTAGCCAATGTCAAAAATATTTAAGCTTTTATGGTTATGATGACTAAAAGTTTAGGGTAAACAAGAAATGGAGCTTTTTAATATATCTCTACATATAATATATCTTTACTAAAGAAGATATAAAAAAATGTTATAGGGGACGATTATTATATTGTTAAAATTTTGTATTTTTGTCTATTTATCAGTTGGTCTGTACGTTTGTTACGTGCTAATCTAAGAAACGGCTAACCAGATTTAAATGCCGTTTTCACTTTGATATTTTGGCAACCGTTTAGTTTACTCAACATTTTGTTTTATTTAAATCGTTTAATAAATAAAAAAGTTTATTCATTTGCCTGAAAATTTATTTTTCAATGTATAGATATTGTCTTATAAGTGATAATGTTGTTAGAATAAGAGAGTAATTGAGATTGGTAAATAAAATAGTATAATCAAGCGGGTGATGAAGCGGGTGATGGAGCGTGCGTGTCGCTTGTGTGATATATGTTCGATCGGCAGTTCGAATGTAAGCACGACGTTAAGCACTGAACTGGTAATAAGGCAAAGCGCGGGGTTGGGTTCCGCCATTCACATTGTAGCTCTCAAAAATTTTACAGAAAGTATAGAAAAGAAATGTCTCAATAGACACGGAGTGTCTTAACATAGGGGTTCCCAGGTTTCCTTGCTATTTGCCTACTTTGCTACATGCGGATTATAGCGTTAAGCTAAAAAACTATACTAATGTAATTATTGTGTTGGCACAAAACATAATAATATAGTATTACACATTTCCATAGCTACTATCAATGGCTGATACAGAAAAAAAAATAATATCTTCTATTTAAATGTTAAATAAACAAAATGTCTTAAAAATGAAATAAAAGAATCTTACAACAATGTGAATCTTAAGACAATATCTCAAAATTTATCGTGTAATTTATTCATAAAGAAAACAATCAGTGACTTGATTTATTAAAATATATACGATGAGACTCGACTGTGCCCAAATTATATGAAAATAATGTATTGTATCTTCTACAATATTTCATTTCAGTTAATTTATATCGTCGTTTTCTCACCTGCTACACGCAGAAGCTTTTCTTGTATGCCTACATACTTTCAGGAAACTTTACTGGACGATGATATGGACAATACATCCTTGATATTGATGCGGAGCTCACGAGACCGATAAGCTTTAGACGGATTTCTATTAAAAAATGTTTTAATAATCATTTTTTTATGGTGCGGTGTTGACTTCCGTCATACGCAATGCATCTATGCAAAAGAAAAGAGTGCGGTGGAAAGTCGAGCTTTCCGACTTCCCTACTTCCGTTACCTTCAGCACTCACTCCTATATACGCGGGATACAGAGCAAAGCTATAATAAACTAATAAAGAAATATAAATAAATCGCTCACAAGATCTTTTCTTTTAACTTTAACCAATCAATCAACGCTAAAGCTGTGGACAGTTTCCATCTCGTCGTCTTTCCGTGTAACAGCTTAAATTTGAGATATCAAATTATAATTATGTCAGAGTGTTCTATCAGAAACACGGCGGAGCCAGCCGAAGTGTATAATCCAATTTGAGCCTAACAGACTTACCGCAGTGGATCATAACAATTTAGATCGCGGAATCGATCGGTCTTGATGTAGTATTAAAATTATATTTTTTTCATTTAACTTGACGCTCTATGCTCATAGTTGGATAGATAGAAGGAATCTGGACACGTAGTGTTAGGACACTACGTTTCCAAAACACTTCTGTCTGCCACTCTCCACTTTCCGACAAATTCTCGAGGCATTGTTTGTTGAGTTCCAGAAGTAAAAGCCACGTTTTGTGAGGAAATGTGAATATATAAGTGGGAATCGACCCTACATTGTCGAGCTTACGGTCGCACGTTTGTATCTTTGCGCCACGATGCCTATGCATTATGAGTTCCGCCACTCTACAAGCAATGCCTAAAATTCGGCGAAAAGTGGGAAACGAAAGTGGAACGGAGTGTCTTAACACTAGGTTTCCAAGTTCCCTCTGCCTACCCTGCTACGTGCGGGGTACAGCGTGAAGTTGGATTGACTAATTTGATGATATAGTGGCGAATAGCTAACTAAAAATTTAATGGCTTAAGTTAAATTCGAGACCATTATTTTTTTTTTTATTTTACTTCAATCATCAACTATATTGTTTTATTTTTCATTTAAAATACTCTTCAATAGTAATAAATTACAATACAAGAAAATTTACGCTAGTTTTATGCTCGTTACTGCTGCTCCTGAGTCCTAAGAACGCTTTTATCTTTGTACTTAACTACTCCTCAACCGTTGAAACAATGTAAGGAATGTTGACTTGGCCTTTACATTTAGAGCATCGAGGGTAAATATTTTAAAGGTGTAATGCTATTGCACGCTTTATAAGGCCAAAGGTAAGTGGAAACTAAGTGTTAAAATTACCATAAACCGTTGTCATAAACACACTTCCATTCCTCAGTTTTGACTGAACTTTTGAGGCATTGCGTGTTAATTATACTTTTATTAGAGAAACTAATTTTAACACTGGGTTTTCAGGTTCCCTATGCCGACCCTGCTATGTGTGAGATATAGCTTATCCCTATAAATAGATCGTTTCAATTTAGGCCACTGCGTTAACAGAGATATATATTCATTAAAAACAAAACTTAGTTATTTCCATTTGTTTATGCAACGGGTACAAATATTTTTCTTTCTCGCAACCTCACTGTATGCCGTACTTAGTAGCGTAGGCGAAAAAAACTAGGGAATCTAGTGTTATTTTTTTCCGTTCTCCACTTTCCCCTGAATTTGAGGCGTTGCGTGTTGAGTGGCGGAACTCAACGCCGCGCGTTTTGTCTCGCATAGCATAAGTAGCATAAAGCTAGACAATATTAAATAATGGCCATATTCCGTAAATTCCCATGCTAAGTATAACTTACAGCATCGTTATAATTTGTGTCGCAAAGTACTCAAAACGCCACTTGACTCAATGAAGTAAACATGCCCTAAAAACGTTATGAATGCAGGTCGCCGCAGATGTTTTCCTGTTTTCCAGAATAC